>RJVU01059775.1:2129107-2176765 GCA_003731715.1 Anabarilius grahami | reverse complement strand
ACCCTGGACACAACCTGTTTGCACTTCTGCCCTCAGGCAGACGTTACAGATCTCTGTGCACTAGAACATCTAGGCATAAGAACAGTTTTTTCCCCAACGCCATCTCCAGCTTAAACAGCTAACATAGCAATTACCGTTTTAGTATTCACTTTCAGTACTTGATAGAGAGTAAAAATTAGTGTAAATATATATATATATACTATTCACCCTGCTGTATATACAATACAAATCTGTATGTCTTCTGTTCCAGATGTATACCATAGTAGTATTATTATTTATTTTATTTTACTTATTTATTATTTTCTTAGTTTACTTAGTTAAATGTTTCTGTTCTCATGTCATATGTATGTGTGTACCAAGAGCTTCTGTAAAAACCACAACAAATTCCTTGTGTGTTTGTGCACACTTGGCGAATAAAGCACATTCTGATTCTGATTCTGATTCTGATTCTAATAGACACGGTACTTTCTTGAAAATAAATTCCAACACAGCGCCACAACAACCATAATGAAATGACCCTTCACAATAGATAATGCTTTACAATGAACTCTGGATACATATGGCAATTTATCTGTTGCAAAAACATAATCTCTGCATCACCTTTACAACATTTAAAATCCCTCAGTTCTCGCCATCTCAGAAAAGTCAAGCCAGTCCTATTTTCGCTGTATTATGAGCTTTGTTGTGTTCTCTTTTTGCAAGTAGAAGCTTCTCTGTTTGCTGTTTTTTTTTTTTAAACAGTTGATTCCCCGGAGGTTCGAGATTTAGTGTGCTTTATGTTAACATTTCTCGCTTGTTATATTACGAGACACCCACTGACTAGTGACACAAGTATGCAATTTTGCTCAAAGCATCCTGCTTTGTCTAAAATATTAACACTTACAACAGGCTTACTATAGTGAAAAACAAGTTTTGGAAGAAGGATTGATGGTGTATTAAATGTTCTTAATTGTGAAAAAAAAAAAAAAAATACATAGTACACCTTTAAACTTTTGAATTCTGTGGTTAAGTTAAAGGGTTGGATGTGTCTAGCCTGTTTGTGTTAGTTTGGAGTATGTTTGTGTAGGGCTTCTGATTATTAGGAGCTGGTGGACATGATCAAGTAAACTAGATCAATGTGACTGGTTAATGAGTTATGATAACTGAATCGGTTTCACCTTGATTGAATTGGTAATGTGGCTGGTTTAGACTCACTTTAGCTGGGCACCCTGGTTCTCAACTCAGTCACTGATTTGCGTTTTAATTAATTCCATTTACAAGACTCAGACATGCTACCAGATGGGCTAAAAGAAGTCTGTTGCAAAGCACCTTTTCATAGACTTGTTTTCTGTGCTATCTAATGAGAATGAAAGGGAATCGATGAAGGAAAGGCGTTTCTGAAGATGGCAAACGTGAATGTGGTGGATGTGCTTTACATCGGCCTTGTGCAGGAGACCACAGTGACATGGAAACATTGATCTTCTGCTTATTGTACAATCAAATATCTGACCTGTCGATGCTCTTGCTAATGTGTGCAGTCCTTCAGGGCGCGCACACACACACATACACACAAACACATACACACACACACACAGGATGCAGTAAAATGCTACCATTTTCACTTTTCTACTGTCCAGTGACAATTCGGAACTGCCGGTTCACACAGAATGTGTTTTTCCATTTCACTGCACTACTTTTCCATTGTTTCATTACCATTGTGATCATCAACCTCTGCTTTTCTGCTGCAGACTGAAATCCGCCTCGTAAGTGTATAAAGCGGCATGCAGTTACTTTCAGCTAATAAAAGAAAAATGCTGCAATTTTCTGATGTTATTTTTTGATTGATTGTGGTATTCTACAGCCCTTAATCAAACTTCTTAACACACAGCTCACCTCAGATTGTTTTTAAAGGGTTAGTTCACCCAAAAATGAAAATTCTGTCATTAATTACTCACCCTCATGTCGTTCCAAACCTGTAAGACCTTTGTTCATCTTCATAACACAAATTAAGATATTTTTGATAAAATCCGACATCTTTCTGACCTCCGATAGACTGCAATGTTATTACCACTTTCAATGCCTGGGAAGGTAGTAAAGACATCATTAAAATAGTCCATGTGAGTGCAGTGGTTCAACCTTAATGTTATGAAGCAACAATAATTTTTTATTGTGTGCAAAAAACAAACAAAAATAACGACTTTATTCAACAATTTCTTCTCTTCCATGTCAGTCTCCTACGCTGTTCACGTAGTAAACACAGTGCAGCGCTTCCTGGTTCTACGTCAGAACGCCGGCTCAGTATTGGCCAGCTCCTGCGTCGGCAGCTCAAGCATGCGGTGTGGTGCTTACGTGAACCGCGTCGGCCAATAATGAGCCGGGATTCTGATGTAGAACCCGGAAGCGCTGCACTGTGTTTACTAGACGTTTGGGTGTGCTCAGCCACACATTGAACCACAATGGCTTGAACCATACTTTGTCATATGAACAATCAGTCAGAAATTACTCTGATTTACATTTTACATTTTACAATCCTGAAGTGCACATAACTGTGTTGAGATAGTGTTTGTCATTCTTTTTTGAATGAAGTGTGGAAAGAATTGGCTTGTGATTTCATTTGGACATTAATCAGACTACACTGTTGGCACCGTTTGCTTTTGATTAATTAAAATGAACCTCCTCATAAGAGCCACTTCTTTACATGTTTGTATTTGCATGCACTCCTTGAGAACAAGTCCAAGATGTGTTTTCTTGTGATTATTTGAGATTCAGCAGTGCCTGTGTACAGTTGATTTAGTTGGAAAGCGTTGCAGAAAACGCTGTGATCCCCCGATAATGCTACATTTTGGACATATACCATGGAGTACCATGTAAACGGAATGATTACATGGATATGGTAATCATTTAGTGTGACGTATATTAAAGAACAATATGATATGGTGTTTATTGCTCTGCATAAAATTGTACTCATAATGTGAGAAGTCTTAAGCAAATAACCTGGAAAAGATATCCAAGAAAACCGTTTGAATGAAAAGAGATAAAAACGTGAACAAAAATTGGCAGCGTAATATAACCAAGGGAACATTATTTGGTTACAATTGTTGATTTTGTTTACACAATTGTTTTCATCTGTATCCTGCTACCACCACACTGTCTTTTAAGGCATCCCAGAACCTACCAACACAGCCACAAAAAGAAATCCAAATATAACCAGCTCCAACCAATATTTTCTGTTTGCCTTTTATTTCAAGTAATATATTCAGACTGAGTGAAAAGGATCCCAGCGTATAGTTGAAAGCTCCCCATACAGTGATTTCTGACTGCAGGGTTTATACATGGCGCTGTAGGATACGCAGGGATTTTTAAATGCTGTGTACAGTCAGACAGCGTGGTAATTACACTGGGAATGATGTGCTTTGTCTGTGTGTGTGTGCGTGCGTGTGTGTGCGCATGGGTTTACTATAGACTGAGCCGATCCTGTCAAGGAGGTTCTGAGGAGAAAAGGAAACACTTTTGAATTGACATTTAAACAAAAGCCGAATTGAGGCATAAAGAGGCAGTAGGAGTATGTGTGTGACCTCCCATCAATCACTGAGAGAGGCAGAATCAAAGAAAGGTTTTACTGGTAGCACTATGATTGCTTTAGGATCCCTTACCAAAAACACCATGCCAGTAACATGGTACAGTGATGCACAGTTTCGGGATTGTAAGCATGTGGACATCTGATTACCAGGTACCTTTTCACTTCTCTGTTAAGGTTCTCAACTAGTTGCATGGATGCAGATATTTGCTCCCCTGCAGACAGAGAACATGAGTGAGGTCTTATTGTTGGTTGATTGACTGATAATCTGTGTTCAAATGAATCCCAAAGGCAATAAGGGTTCAGGTCTGGCCGATGTGCATGTCAGTTCTTCCACACCAGACACAGTAAACCATTGCTTTGTGCAACTTACTTCTCAAACCTGTCTCATTGCACCTGGTTAGGACCTGTATTATTTTAGTATTGTTGAGATACTATTGTAGTTTTCATTCATAGTTTGAATTAGAATTAGATTTTTTTTTTTTTTCGTTTTAATTTTTGTTAATTTTTTTTTGTCTGTTTTTGTTGCATTTTGTTTCAGTTTTAGTTACATCAAGTTGATTAAAGGATATATATGTATCAGTGCTTCCCACAGGTTTGAATTATACTTGCGGTGGTAGCCGGGCAAAAAATTATCCTATTACCCATGGCACAAAAATGGTCTACTACATGTGACAAACATATAATGTGTGATTTTTAACAGTATTTTTATTTATTGAAATTAATTTTAATTACAAAGCATACTATTACCTTTAATTACATACTAATATCATGCATTATTATGCATTGTAAATTATGCAAAATTACAGCATTTATATGGTTCTCCTTTTCCTATGTTCTAATGTCTCTCTCAGTGAATGGGACACAGATTTTACTAGTAAAATTTATAAAATTAATAATATATGTGTCAAATAATGTTCTTAGTCTTTTCTTTCTGTGGGGGAGACTACAATAATTTACTATGAATTAAATGGAAATCAAATTAAATACAATTTATTGTGTAACCAAAATACCAATAATGCCCAAAAGAAAGAAAAAACTTAGCGTGTGACTTTTAATTATAAACAAGCCCGAAATACACAGGTACTCTTATTTTGAAATGTCTGTACTATTGCATGCTGATCCTTCAGATTCTTACAATCGTCTAAAACATTTTATATAAAGGCCATGAAGTAGACTTTGTAATAATTCATCAACTTGAGTTCATTAGCAATCGCTTGGCATAAATCTGCGCTTTTCATTGATTGAGAATCACTTTGAAGCAGACTGAAGCGCTGTTGCGCGAGCCTGTAGAACTCGCAACATCGCCCCCTTGTGACTTTGCAAAATTCAGCGCCCGTGGGAATGTTAGCGGTAAACAGTAAACAGTTCTGAAGCACACATAACGAGCAGGTACGAAACGACTAGTTAATCGATCGCGGATGGTTTTAATTATCTTGGGCGGATATAAAAGTATAAGAGGATAAAAATAATAAAAGCAAAAAACCAAATATACTTGGGCGGCCGTTATTATACCTGGGCAGCCTGCCCAAGTAAAGTCTATGTGTGGGAAGCACTGTGTATATATATACAGTGGTATGCGAAAGTTTGGGAACCTCTTGCAGAATCTGTGAAAATGTGAATAATTTTAACAAAATAAGAGAGATCATACAAAATGCATGTTATTTTTTATTTAGTACTGTCCTGAGTAAGATATTTTACATAAAAGATGTTTACATATAATCCACAAGACAAAAAAGTAGCTGAATTTATTAAAATATCTCCGTTCAAAAGTTTGGGAACCCTTGATTCTTAATACTGTGTGTGGTTACCTGGATGATCTATGACTGTTTTTTTGTTTTGTGATGGTTGTTCATGAGTCCCTTGTTTGTTCTGAGCAGTTAAACTGAACTCTGTTCTTCAGAAAAATCCTCCATGTCCTGCAGGTTCTTCAGTTTTCGAGGATTTTTTGCATATTTGAACCCTTTACAGCAGTGACTGTATGATTTTGAGATTCATCTTTTCACACTGAGGACAATTGATGGACTCAAACACAACTATTAAAAAAGGTTCAAACATTCACTGATGCTCCAGAAGGAAACACGATGCATTAAGAGCCGGGAGGTGAAAACTTTTTGAATGTAAAGATCAAGGTAAATTGTACTTAATTTGTCTTCCGGGAAACATGCAAGTATCTTCTGTTGCTTCCGAAGGGCAGTACTAAATGAAAAAATATATATTTCAACAAAATAAGAAAAATTTGGACTTCTTCATCCTGTTCAAAAGTTTTCACCTCCCGGCTCTTAATGCATCGTGTTTCCTTCTGGAGCATCAGTGAATGTTTGAACCTTTTTTAAAAGTTGTGTTTGAGTCCCTCAATTGTCCTCAGTGTGAAAAGATGGATCTTAAAATCATACAGCCACTGCTGGAAAGGGTTCAAATATGCAAAAAATCCTCGAAAACTGAAGAACCTGCAGGACCTGGAGGATTTTTCTGAAGAACAGAGCTCAGTTTAACTGCTCAGAACAAACAAGGGACTCATGAACAACCAAAAAAACAGTCATAGATCATCCAGGTAACCACACACAGTATCAAGAATCAAGGGTTCCCAAACTTTTGAACTGAGATATTTTAATAAATTCAGCTACTTTTTTGTCTTGTGGATTATATGTAAACATCTTTTATGTAAAATATCTTACTCAGAACAGTACTAAATAAAAAATAACATGTATTTTGTATGATCTCTCTTATTTTGTTAAAATTATTCAAATTTCACAGATTCTGCAAGGGGTTCCCAAACTTTCGCATACCACTGTATAATCTATCCTTTTATGTTTTTTTATGGTTTTAGTTAACTATTATATTAGGACACTGTGTAATACTTTGGTATTTTTTCTTGGAATTGCTTATGCTCTGTTTATTGTTGTTGGAATAGGCTACTCCACCCAAAGATGAAAGTTCTGTCATCATTTAGTCACCCTCATGTGGTTCTACAAGACTGTATTTCTGCTGCAGAACTGAAAAATAACATATTTTGAAGAATGTTTCTGTTTTGTCCATACTATGGGGAAAAAATAAAAAAACAATTAGACATCATTGACTTTCATTGTATGTGTATGGACAAAAACAAATCAGAGACATTTCAAAATTTATTCTTTTATGTTCCACAGAAGAATGGAAGCCTTATAGGGTTGAAACAACATATACATGATGACAGAATTTTCATTTTTGGATAAACTATCCCTTTAATGATAGGCAAAGTATGTGTGTATATGTGGTTATGGGGACCAAATGTTCCCACAACAAGGATACAAGGATATAATACCAGTAATTTTTGACCTTCTGGGGACATTTTTGGTCCCCATGAGAAAAAAACTTATAAATCATACTTAATTATGTTTTTTGAAAATGTAAAAATGCAGAAAGTTTTGTAGGTTTAGGGGAAGGGTTAGTGTAGGGGGATAGAATATACAGTCTGTGCAGTATAAAATTAACTATGTATGTAGAAAGTGGAAAGTCCCCATCAAACATGGAAACCCAACGTGTGTGTGTGTGTGCACATGTTTTTGTGATTTATGAGAACACAAATTTGTGCAATGACATGGGTATTACACAGATATTATGACGCAAACATGAAATATGAGGACATTTCATGAGTCCTCATATTTAAAATAGCTTTAAAAACATACCAAACAATGTTTTATTAAAAATGTAAAAATGCAGAATGTTTCCTGTGATGGGTAGGTTTAGGAGTAGGGGTAGTGTAGGGGGAAAGAATGAACAGTTTGTACAGTATAAAAACCATTACGCCTATGGAATGTCCTCACTTTGATAGCAAAACAAACCTGTGTGTGTGTGTGTGTGTGTGTGTGATTGAGATAGAGCAAAGTGTTGTGGGTGAGATGCAGTTGACCCTTGCAGGAGCTAGGTGGTGCTGTTAATCTATGCTCAGTGTTTGTGTATGTGTGTGTGTTTGTGTGTTTAGATGGAACAATGAGCTGGTTTTCCTCTTTCACTAGGATGCAACATCTCTATTTTCATATAAAAACAGGTTAAAGGGACATAAAGAGTGAGTGACTACAGGCTAAACACTGAGGAAACAGATGTACATTAGTATACACTCACTAGTGTTACTGCACACATAGTGATGTTGCTTAGAGGGGTAGAAAAAATGTTTATTCAAGTTATGTTTCTTTCGGGTAACTGAAAGATATTTTATGTCATTTACAGTCCAAAAGAACTAGAAAGTTATGTTTACATTTTATTTTTGGGCTTAAATTATTTGTGTATATTCTTGGTCTTTTTTCTTTCTCTTATCTCGGTTTAATTTAAACAGACAAAAAACACTGTCATGGCATATGGAGAAGTGTTTGGTGATGCTAATGCCACAGAAATGATCAATTTCAGCTTAAAATTTGCTACTTGTTATAGACGTGAACAGAGAGGGACAGGATCAAGCTTGGAAATGTTGTAAGTGGTGGATTCAAAACATGTGCACTGCAAATGGTGTCGGAGCACATGTGGTAACTGCTAGGCCGCGGTTCACAGTTTAGCCTAGACAATCAAACATACTGCTTACTTTCTGTGGGACTGTCCTCAGGTATTCCTCATAAAATCATGTTGATTTTGCAAGAGCCTGTAATTCAAAGCCTTTCAGAATTGATCAATGTGGGCTGGGTTGGCTTGGGTGGGCTTGTTGGATGTGCTTTTTTTGGCAGATATGGAGCACACAGTTTAATGTCAGTAAACATGATGGAGTCTGGTTGTGCTGGTCGAGTCTTACAAAGTTAAGATAAGAAGATTTCATAATAAACACTTCCAAATGATTTCCTGTCCTTCTTGAAATTATAACAAACATGCAGATAAACACACAGTTATTTTTTCATTATGATGAGAGTCTGAGTGTCTGACTTGCGAGAAACGCACACATTTGAAAGCGCACTCACATTAAGCAAGAACACTATTGTTTTGATATTATGAGTAGGATCATTTAGTTTTAGACTGCTTTGGTGTCGATTGTTTAGCTAAAGAAACTTTGAAAATATGTCTTTCCTCAAGTTTCTCTTTTGTTTGCCTGGGCATTGTAGCTACACTATTCTGGATAGATGAAGAATTTTAGTTTTTTTTGTTTTGTTTAAAACAGGGATCACGAACGATTCTCCCAGGATTCTGAACAGACAACTAAACATAATAACGTAATTTACTAGAGGTTCTACAAAATGTTAATTTCTGCAGTCTATTTAAAAATGTATGATTCAATGATTCACTCATCAATACTTCACTTGTTTCATTACAGGATGAATCAGCATTTTTGAACAAATTTCTTGATGGAATGATGCAATGACTAATACATTTTTAACAGTCACTTAGTTGTCACCACCTAGTGGCGTAACAATGTAATCGATACAAATTTATTTGAGGCATCAAATTATTTTCAAAAGGTGATTTACTCTATTTTGATCGCAACTGTAGACGTCAGTGTTTATATCCAAACTATAAACTTTTTTCCCAGTTCCTCTGTGATAACCTGAATTATTGAAACACAGAATGATACTGTGTGGTTGAAAAAAGACTGTGTGAAGATGTGTCATACCTATACGTGACCGCTGCACTCTCTTGGTCAGCTGCAGCGCCAGCGCAGATTTGAATCTTCCGTTGTGATTTTGTCAAAGGTTTAATAGATAGAGGCAAATCATTGTCATTTAGGAATTAGATCGAGTGGGTGTTTGAATCAGGATCACAATCTTTTAACCATTAATCGTGTAGCTCTAGTTTCAAATGGAGATCACAATTCAAAAGCAAAACTTGAGGAAAAACTGTACGAGAAAAAGGTTTGTGTTCTCCTTATCGCCTGCGCACAATTTCGCTGGCTTCCACGGCACATCACCTGATAAGTGAATGTGTAAATGCTGACTCGGTAACCTCTGTGTTTAATTCTGCATAATTCTGTGCTGCGCGCCATCTTTGTTATTGTTCTTTTGCGCATGAGGGGCAGTTCAGAATCGTGACTTGTTCACACTGAAATTTGATATTGGCCACATTAAAAAAATTATGTAAACAGCCAAACAAAATAATTGTATCTTTTAAAGACAAAATATTAAAGATACTGTATGTCTTTTAGCAATTTTTGTAATATTGTTTAGCAGGGTGTTGATTTAGCCTGGGTGCCAGCCCGAACCCCGCCCACAACATTTTTTGGACGGGAAGTTTGGTCTGGACTCGATCCATTGTGGAGTAATTATGCTCGGCTCCCAGAAGGCCGAGCCAATCAAATTGCCAGGGCGGGCTTTAATCGATGATGGACAGGCTGTCTGCGGTTACGTAACCACCCACGTCATCAAAGAGCGCTTGGGTTGAATTGGTCACTTACTGCGTTGCTCTGATTGGTTGTAGGTCTATCCAATTGAGTGCAGAGTTTGTTTTTTTTACTGGTTCGGTTAAGACACGCCCCATAATTCAAGTGCAATGGAGCAGTATCAGACTCACATTCTGCCTAGAATATGAGTATGACGAAGTCAGGCTAGTGTTGATTAGTTCTGCAGACAAAACCATGAAAAATAAGTTTTTCCACAAATGCTTTACTGTTGAGCACCCAGTTGTCAATAGTTTAGCAGATAAAACATTGAAGATACATATATTTATAAGTTTAGTGTATATGTTTTTTTACCCTACCATTTGACAGTTTTGCAGAAGAAACACTGAAATTAAGTTCAAATGTTGTATTGTTTTGTACCTGGGGCTAGGTGTCAATAGTTCAGCAGACAAAACATTTGAATTTTTCTTTTTTTTTTTCTTTTTTTTTTAAATTAAAGTTTTTTTTAAATATAAAAACAAAACCGAAAAAAGTTTAGTAATGTTTTGCAACAAGCTAGTTCAGCAGACAGAATATTAAAATATTAAAAAAGTCTGTCTACGTCAGTGATAGTTCTGTAGAAGAAACATTGAAAGAATGTCTTTCTGCAAATTTCCAGAGGGGAAAAAACCCACTATGGAAAGCTTGAGTTGTGAAAATCATGCATAATCTAAGGCCTTAATATGGTAGGACACAGGGTAGGGACCATACATTTGTCTCTCACATCCCTGTTTTTGTTCACTTCAAATTAAAATTGAGCATCTACTAAGTCAGAAGTGTACAATGTTCTTGTTGCAAGTTGTTATAATTTGTTCTAAAGCACTTGTACTTGTAAACGTCTCACTTTTAAACTGATGTGGAGAAAATGAGCCTAAACATGTTATCTTACTAGAAGGCAGGTGCATTTATCTCAGTTAAGTACTTCCCTGTTTTTTTTTTCTCTCTTGCTGGACCTCTTTTGAATCAGATACTGGCTTCTTCAGTAATGAAGTAGTCACTCCCTGTGCTGACTCCACAAAAGCCTGGAGTGGCCTGATTCATGACTGCTTTATGCTAACTCTGACTGGCTCCATCCAGCACCAAACAGCAGAGCAGCATATTTAAGAGTCTGCACTAACCACCTGCATGACACTACATTTAGTTGATTAACATCCTATTGATTGGGAAGGGGACATGAATCAGCAATAACCAGTTTTGATTAGTAGGAGGATGAAGAGAACACACGTTTTATTGATGTTTGTGGGCGCAGGCCATAGGCAAACTGCTTTCTTATAAATGGGAATTTCTACGCCTCAGTCCTGAATGCTCTTCTCATTTTTTTCTTTCATTTTTAACAGCATCTCATTTCTTATTTTCTCTCCTTCTAGCTCTTTTTGTGTTCCTCTTTTATCAATTTCATGTTACACTCATACTCTCTGGCTTTGTTCCAAACTTAGTGAGCTGCCTACGTAGTCTGCATTTTTAGGCTTCATAGGTGTGATCCTGACACAAATGCTTAAAAATGTAGGCAGCATGACTATTATATATATTCTAAGATGCCTTCTTTTGGCTAAATTCTAAGGCAACACCTCATGTATTATTTAGAGAGAAGAAAATCCCAGAATGCAATCTGATGATTTTGATGAAAAAATCCAAGATGGTGGCTGAAGTGAAATAAATTCTAATCATAACAATAATACATTCACTAGTGAGAAATATTGCTTAAAAAGAAAACAATTGTACCTATTATTTAAGTTTTTGTGTGTTTTTTTTTTTTGTTAGCTTAGCAACATGCTAACATAGACTATGTGTGCTTTGCTTGAACTTTGCTTGTACTTTGTGTGTGGCACTCAAGTTGCTGCTTATGTAGAGCACTCAAAATCAGCGATTTTTACATTTGGTAACACTTTATTGACATGTAGTTGCAAATGAATGAGAGTTAGATGGCATGTATTTGCAAAGTTAAAGTTAGTATAATGTCTGAGGTCTATCAAAACAAAGTGTAACCTTGCATTTCAGCTTGGATGCTGCCTGTCTATGTAGGCAGCAGACAGCAAGGCATCTCTCTGGGTGACAAGAGCTTATCACTGCAAAAAATGCTGTTCTTACTTAGAGTTTTTGTCTTGTTTCTAGTCAAAATATCTTAAAGTTCTTAAATCAAGAAGCATTTTCTTGACAAGTAAAAATTATTTTCTTGTTTTTAGGAAAAATAAGTAAAAATTAAGTGAGTTTTTCCTTGAAACAAGCAAAATAATCTGCCAATGGGGTAAGCAAAATAATCTTATATCAAACCAAAAATAAGATAAATAATCTTGTTTTCAGTTTGAAATAAGATTATTTTGCTTACCCCATTGGCAGATTATTTTGCTTGTTTTAAGGAAAAACTCACTTAATTTTGATTTAGTTTTCCTAAAAACAAGAAAATAAGTTTTACTTGTCAAGAAAATGCTTCTTGATTTAAGAACTTTAAGATATTTTGACTAGAAACAAGACAAAAACTCTAAGTAAGAACAGCATTTTTTGCAGTGTGCCTCTTTTTCTGTCTTAGGTCTGCGGAATGTAGTTTTGTCCAGCGTGGTTTGCCAAGCTGCTGTGTTCAGAGCACTTTACTGCATGTGTTAAACACATTAAGACAGATGTGTTTACGACAGTCTGGGGTGCAGGGTTCAATGAGAAGGACCTTTGCCACAACACATAACAACAGAACAGCTTTAAAGCCCTAGAGAGGGAGCATGGGAAGGAGGGTTAGTGGTAGAAAGACGAGTAACGCAGACTAGAAAACTACATCCCACATCAAAATTGAATTGCAAGGTGATCTATTCACAAATTGCAGAGTGCTTGTCATAAAAGAGACGCATCATTCTTATGCGGTTGTTGTTTAAGCCAAGGCAAATAGGGCATCGTTGTTTGTCAGCATTAGTACATTAATAAAACATTTTAATGAAACTAATAACAATACAAATTATTATTATAATGTTACTAAAATTATATAGGCCTAATAACTTTCTTTAGGTCTGAACACAGCAAATCAAAAGCAGCTTCAAACAGACTTCAAAAAAAAAACTTTTTTAACAAAATAAATATTGATTTTTCTCATTTTTTCACTCTCATTAATGTAGTATGATCGACAAGAGAAATATTAAGCCAATAAATTAAGATAGTTGATATACTGTTATCAGCATTGAGGTAGATTTAACTCTCATTGAACTCTTAGTCAGTTTTTGCTTTCACTTTCAGGGAATAATTGACTATGGTTTGAGACTCCTTCACTAGCATAACTCTCGTGCAAAGTTTGCAAATTGTGATTATCCTCGGGCTCGCCTTTTGGGTGAAATATTTCTATGCAACGTGACATTTGTCTTCATTACCAACTCCATGTTTGCTCGCAAAATGATAAAAAAAAAAATGATGAAAAAGGTTCTCATTTACCGTGATAATGAAATTAAGTAAATAATTAAATATCTAAGTAAATAAATAAGTGAATTACTGATCAAATAAGTAAACTGTTGATGCAATCGGATCCTGTCGCATTGTCTTATGTTGTGTTTGGGCTCATTCGAGACCACCTGCTCTAAATAAATGCAATCTACTATGGGTTGCTAATGGTTTGGGTAGTTACAAACACAAACATTGTGCAAAATGTGTATATATGGCATCATGTGCATATACGGTTTACATGTGCGTTGCCCAATGCTATTTCATAAATACATTATTCTTTATTCATATGAATACTTTATTGTATATAGGCTTGTGTCATATATGATATATGACACAAGCCTATATGTTATGTATATTGATTTTACAAAATACATTTACAGCAGTTATTTTAAAGTATTTAAAGTGTTCATATTCCCTATATTCACTGTTAAGCCAATCTTCTAAGTTTTGATAGATAGATAGATAGATAGATAGATAAATAAATAGAAATTATTGATATTGCATCCACACTTAATGCAATAAGGACTGCCCGAGGGCCATCGTGAACGACGCTCGGAACAGTTGATGGAAATGTAATTTGCCTGATCGGGTCAGTGCTGCATCGTTACAAAAGTTTATGATTTGCATGTTTTTTTAAGCCTGGCCAATTTAAATATTCAAGTGCAAGAAGACTTGAAAGAGAACTAAATTCGGTACTCGTTTTGTGTGAGGAACACACATCTGAAGTGCGTGAATTGAGTTCTCTTTCACGTCTTCTTGTGCTTGAATGGACCAATTCACACAAAATGATGTCAAAATGGCTGTATGGGTGAGTATCCTCATAAACATACATGTCTTAAGTGAATGTAAACAGTTGAGAAATAAAACGCGTGTATCGGTATATTGGATCTGCACTGTAAAAAAGAATTGTTGGTTTAACTTAAAGTAAGTTAGTTAATCAATTTGATTTAATCAAAAGAAACTCAAAATATTATGTTATCTGAACCACATTAAAGTCCCTGTAAAGTCAATTCTGAGAATTGTTTCTAAACACATTATAAATGTTACAAATGTATTGCTGAAACACATTACAAAGACTGTGAACTATGTAATACTGAATTGTGAAGTTAGAGCGTTAAACGGTTTTTAACCAATTCTGTGTTCAGGATTTTTTGGGCGGAGCATGGCCCCGCCCCTAACACTATATAACTGTCGATGACACACCGAGCATGGCGCCGCCCCTAACGCTACAGTGGCTCACCCGCTCAATCTCGAGTGTCATTACCGTTAGTTATACAGCCTACGTTTTGCTAGCTAGTAATGCCTTCGTCACGCAAACGCATAATACCTGGTTGCGATAATATACAAAACAGCTCGATCTCCTTATTTAAATTCCCTAAAAACGATGATATGAAGAAGGGGTGGATTACTTTTGTCTCTGCAGTGATCATTTTACACCTGATAGTTTTACAAACTCTCACCAGAGACAACAGGGATTCACTGATAATCCGCTGTTATTGGTGAATGGGGCTGAACAGACTATCTCCCGCCTCGGCCTTCATCCTCCCATCCCACCGACAACCAATGATATGTGGCCGGACAGAGTCTCGCCCGTCCCGGCCTTCATCCTCCCGTCTCGCGGCGCCGACATCTGTCGACAACAGTCGGCAGTACGTGCCCACCAATGAGTGTAAGTTGCCTTGTGTTCTTATGTTATAATTAGTAGGTAGTCCACAGTAACTCTTCTAAATTTTGCAACCCTCTAACGTGATTCTTTTGTTTATATGCATCAATATGTTTGACTCATTAGGCAAGTAAGTTAAGACGGCTGCTCTCGTGAGTGGGTGTGGTTTCAGCGCAGACAGCGGACACGCCCCCAGCGTTTGAGAGCAGAGAATACTGCTTATTTTTTCACGATTTTGATAACTTATTTCATTTACTTGGCGATTTTTTTTTTTTTTTTTTTATCATTCAAATTTGGCTGGGTGGTTAATCACATTTTTCTGTGGTGTGACAAACTCAGAACACATCCTTTAATATGGCTTTACAGGGACTTTAATTATCTAAGTTGATTTGACAAAAGAAAGCATGTTATGATAAATCATGAAAGCCTAATTTAGCCTAATAAACCTTAACTCGAACTTTTATTAGAATTTTATAAAGCATTAATCTATTGATTTGATCCATTGAGGCTGAATATTTACAATTTATTTGTTATATTCAGGCCCCAAATAGATCAGAAATAGACAACAGCCCACTTTAAATCATATGCAAATAAGTCTTTCAATATCAGTCAGTAACAAATATGGTACCCTTATATTGTGGCATTGATAACTACTTGTGTTTCAGAGCTGTCTCTGACACTCCACATTAATTCATCTGCTTGAATCCATTAGACTTGTCTGAACTTTCACTGTGGTGTCACAGGCCGTCACTAGCGGCTCAGCCTTCATGGAGGCAGGAAGCAGCCCACCATTTTCCTCCTCTCTCTCATCGTCTCCTTCCACTAATAGAGTCAGTTTTGTTATTGTGCTTGACAGGTTCTGATTCTGCTGTCAGATGTAATTTGCCATCGATCTCGCACCTTTTACACACCTGTGCGAGTGTGCTCTCCTGTGTATATGTGTGCTTCTTTCTGTCCCTTGTCCAAGTGCCTGTGACCGTGTGTCTGTAACCTCCTCCCTCTGTGTGTCTGTCTCAGTTTAAACCATCATATTGGTAATTAACGCTTCTAGACTGCTACAGAAATAACAGTCATCAGCGTTCAGACAGCGACTGTGCCACTCAAACTCCCTCTGAATGAGATATCGATGAGCTAGCTGATAATCCATATTTAAACACTTGCAGTTTGGGCTGAGAGTATGAGCAGCTCTGTATAAGTGAACTTTGTTGTTAAAATTGTAGGACGACAAGTTAAATGCTGTTGTCTGGTTTATTGTGAGGACTCAGACTATCTAAGGACAGAGAGTAAGAGGTGGCTATTTAGCCTGTCGAGCAGTTCCACTTGATAACAAACTATTGATCCAATTTTGGAGTCTGAACACTTCAGTATTGGTTTCCCGTGAAGCCCGAAGGTTGTAGGGGGTTTCTGAATCTTGCATGGTAAAGTGAACTAGACCGGGTCCAGTGGGTGCATGATTGGGTAATCGAGCTGATGGATTTAGCTCATTTGGCTAAAGTAAGTTTGGACACATTTGTTCTTCTTGTAAAGAGGTTGTGTTGTGATTAAATAGCCAGGGTTAAAATAAGTGGCAGTATTGAGTTTGCTCCTGCTGCAGGCCTGTTCATCAGCCCACGTGTCTTAATTTCCTCAGGTTTGCTTAGAGTTTATCTAATTACACCTCAAGAAATGAGATGACTGTTGCTTTTTCATTTCAGCCAATGTTTATTAGGACTATTAGCTATGTGGAGTTTAGAGTTAAACAACAGCTCAGAGTTGAGGCTGTGGCCTAGCAGTTGTCACTTGTGCTCAGTCACGTTGAACTGTGGTGCTCAAGCATGTGACAAAACCTATCGTCTGCCTGTCTGTCTGTCTGTCTGTCTGTCTATCTATCTATTAGGGGTGTAATGGTACGCAAACATTACATTTTGATACGTACCTCTGTATATTCTCATTTCGGTACGGGTTCTGTACAGCAGGGGTGAGAAAACTAAACAAAATTGCTTCTTTCTTCTTCTTTTTATTAAACAGTGGTTTATTGAACAAATTGTGTCTCTATCTTTAAATAAATTCAATTATAATGAACATTTTCTTAAGGATAACAAAAAAATCTTTCTCAGCTAATGCTGTAAACTATACAGGGAGCCCTTTCTTGCACATTACTATAATATTAAAGGTTACAATTAACAACAGAGCCCAAACTATTAAATTCAGTTGCTATTTATTTTTAGATATAATAATCAACACTCAAATAAAAGAACATGTAAATTGCACATAAGGGCAGGTTTTGCATTAACTTCTAGATCTAATTATATAAAATTATTACTCCAATTCATTTTTCAAATATAATCATTTACACAGTTACCGTCATAACTTGTTTTCATGAAAAATGTATTTACACATGTATTAAATAATTAAGACATTACTAACAGGTAAATTAAATATATTGATGATCAATGATCATAATGAATATATTTACTAATATATATTAATGAATATATATATAATGGATATAATAAAAATATTCAATATATATTTCATGAACTAACATGTTGTGGACAGTAAATGACTTGCCTGAGGTAAATATAATGCTACGTGAGATTTTATTCTCGAGCTGTTTTGTTGGTGTATTTCCTGGTTTCACTGGTTGAGAGATTACACGCATATCTAGATCGTCTGTTCTTCTTTTTCTACGGCTTTTCCTGTAGTGGCGGTTAGCAAACAGCATTGCATTACCACGCGCGCCCCCTTCTGGATTGGAGTGTGAATCGCCTGTGACTGACTGTATTCGTCGTCTAACTGCATGAACCGAACAGTGACGTCTGTACTGTACGGTACAGGATGAATATATGTATCGTTACACCCCTACTGTCTGTCTGTCTGTCTATCTGTCTGTCTGTCTATCTATCTATCTATCTATCTATCTATCTATCTATCTGTCTGTCTGTCTGTCTGTCTGTCTGTCTGTCTGTCTGTCTGTCTTTAATTTATTGGTATCAAGCAATAAATGTACATGTTCATTTCTGCCTATTTGTACATGAGATAACCTTTGCTGTCGGTCTTGAAAAATAAAGTAATTTAATAACACTGGTATATGATGACCATGTTTCAGTACATCTCCGCTACATATACTGTAACTCAATACCTCCTTCAAAATAAGTCTAGACATTTTTTATCACTCAGTTTGTCATCTGGTAGGTGAAAATCTTAACTCTGACTGCTTGTCAAAGTTCTGTAATAGCACACCTCTTCTTCGCAAGTTGCATGATTTGAGGTATCATTCATGTCTGTAGCACAAACCGTGTCAGTCTCTCCATCTTTAAGTACTAATAGTGTGGCAGATGTTACACATATACTGGTGTTTGGTGTTGTGAAGTGTATTTTTGTAAATTGTTTGCGTGTGTGTTTGGTGGTGTTATGATGAAACTGAATTGAATCCTGTCTCCACTCATAGATGGGCAGCTCTTACACGTTTCCCCTCGGACGCAGCCAGTTTTATTGGAAGGCCGACATTCTGCTTGCAATAAATGAGACATCACACAGTGCCAAATAGGAAGGGAGACACAGAGAGAGAGAGAGAGCAGGAAAGAGAAATATTAGCATGAAACCCTTTTGCTCTCTTTCCTGTTCTCTTTCTCTCTCTTCTCCCTGGGTGAGCAGATTGATGACATTTCTAAAGCTCCATGCTCTCTCCTCCCTCTGGTACGGAGGAAGTGTTCCTCTCCTCTCCTGCCTCTGTAAATAAATCAAAACCCTTCCACACTGATCATGCCCCAGCCCTTCTGCAGCATGTGTAAATGTGAGTGGAGAGGTTCTGGCCATGAAGATCTGTCAGGAATAGCAGTGGGTGTAATCAGAAATAAAGGTTTTGGTCTTGGGAAAGGAATGATAGCAATCAGTGATGGATGGACGGTTGGATGGATGGATGAATAGATGAGGTATTGGTTGAGAGGAGTTGAGGATTGCGTTGAGTGTAATGCTAAGTGCCATTAAAAGTTGGAGGTGAGAGGTTCCTACTTGATAGCTCTGTTCCAAAACTTAGTGAGCTGCCTTGCTCTCTGTTGCCTACATATACAGCATCCTATTTGCGCTTAAATGGGACTAATTTGGATCGCTGTACATACAGGTAGCAAGCAACTCCAAAATAGATTACTGCTCAATTTAGGGCTGGGACAATACATCGAATTTCGATTCACAATACAAAGAATCTGGAGCGATTCTGATATTTTACAATTTAACCACTTACATAACTCAGCCGAACGCACAAGCGCTATCGTGAGCGTTTGAGAGTGTGCGGTTAAAAACTAGCCTAGAGCGCCAGAGTGCTGTTAAAACTAAGCTCAGAATCGATTAGAGAGAGAAAATATCAGGATCGATCCAGATTCATTGTATCGATTGAGAATCGATGTATCGTCCCAGCTCTTGCTCAACTCACAATTGATTCCAACAGTTTTGTGTTAGCATTTTGCTAAGCTAACAATGTAATACTCTAAAAGCCCAAAGTATACTTAATTTTTCTATGTGTGTGCTAGTGTATGCATACAGTCGAATGCATAGCCTTTCAAAGTGTACTCCATTTCATAGTGTGCGTTAACGCAGATGGTCAACATATGAATTTTGAAAGTTAAATTTTTGTCCAGTGACTGCTGTTTTTCTCCTAAGGTTATGACTAATAAAAATTTCTTTGTATTCTCTTAAACTAAAGTTGCAGCTATTTCATAACCCCCTCACTCAAGTTTTTGTCAGTCTGTTGTTGCAGTCTCTGTTACTTTGTTGTTGTTGTTGTTTTACCGTCTCTTTAGTTTCATTTGCCACCTTGTGGAACAACTGATTAGTGCAAAACAAATTTAATGCGCATGTGTAACCTGCACACATAAAGTAAGAGGACCCTTGCATTTGTGAAAAAACTGAAGTATACTTTGGGCTTAAGGTCGCGTACACACTGCAGTCAAATTTGGTTGTCAATTCACCTTTTAGTGCTAAATCCTGTTCGATACACAAACAGTTCAGTAATTTACAGGAGTGACAACCGCATTCTACAACTGAATTAATTCCTGAAAAATGCAGGTAGTGACAACTGCATTTACAAAAATTCTATGCGGTGTGCACAGAACTGAACTGAACATCTAGTTGTTAATGATGTATTTAAACCACAGACTGTATAAAAAAAATAAAAAAAAATGGACGACGTACTTTCACTCTCTTCCATTGTAGAAAAGTGAAGCCACCAATGTCCCAATATGGCATTGACATCTTGCACTGATTTAGGACCTAAGCGCAGTAGTGAACTCGGGACCGGACTCTGCGCAGTAGTGAACGAGAAGTGGAGATGCGGTATCAAAGCCCCACCCACACTCCTGCAGAATAGGTTTGTACAGTTTACTGCAGAACAACTAATTTTGTCGGTGTGAAATAAACAGCTATGGAAATCAAAGTTAAAGCTCCATTCTCCTCCCGAAAATCCCCAAAAATGTCATTTGGTGCTTCAGAGACTCAATCTCATTTGTCAATCATGACGTCCACTCCCATTTTTATAGCATAACACTTGAATTTACATCAGATAAAAAACTACCTAAAATGACAAACCATCTTCTGAAATTTTTTTATTTGAAGTGTAATTTGATTGTTTAGTTTGTCTCGCGTCTCATAAGATTACATGGAGAGGAGGTCGGGCTCTATTTTTAGAATCGTGTAAAATTAAATTACATTTAAAATTGACTTTCTGTCTCTTTGTCTGCCATAATGGGTTAATTTTTTTCACAAAAAATGTAGTGCTGTGCATTCTGGGATTTCCTTCTCCATGGAGGGCAATGTGTATTGTTTATTTATATCATTTTTACTCTCCTGTTGTCTTGCTCAGGCAGGAAGCCTCTGGTTTTACCAGCAAACTCCTCTTTCTGTCTCTGACTGCATTCATTCACTGCATTCACTCACATACACATGTGCTCTATATGCTCAAACTCACATTCGTGGAGGCCCCTAGAACAGCAGTGCAGCAGAAGTCTAATGCCGTGTCAGTGAGATGCGTGTATTTAACTGTGCAGATGAGGCCGGCAGGCCTTACACTCTCATAGTGAAGTGAATGGATGTCATCGCATACTGAGATTAACCTAACACACACTAGTCATGCTGGGTTTCTTAGATGTCCTATATCGCGTCCTGATGCACAAGGTAATGAACACCAGTGTGTATCGTTTGATGTAAAATATTTTGGGTACTATTTTGCTGCCTGAATACTAAAATAGTTTATTTCCACATATAGTGCAGTATTTTATACACATAATGAACTCTGATTTATACTGTAAAACAAAAGTTTCAAAACTTTTGAGACTTTTTTTAAAGACTTTTTTTTATATATNAAAAAAAAAAAAAAAAAAAATGTTTTTACAATTTAAAATATACTATTTCTATTTGAATATATTTTAAAATATCATTTATTTCTGTCATGGCAAAGCTGAATTTTGAGCAGCCATTACTCCAGTCTTCAGTGTCACATGATCCTTCAGAAATCATTCTAATATGCTGATTTGATACTCAAGTAACATTTCTTCTCATTTATCAATGTCAAAAACAGTCGTGCTGCTTACTATATTTGTGGAAATCATGATAGTTTTTCAGGATTCTGTCAGTAGAAAGATGTTCTAAAGATCAGCATTTATTTGAAATCTTTTGTAAGATTTTAAATATCTTTACTGTCACTTTTGATCAATTGAATGCATCCTTTCTGAATAAATGTCTGGCATTGGGTACAGATTGTGGTGTGGTCAGTCATTTTAAATGATCTGTGTCCGCAGTAGGCAAAATATTTTTTAATTTAATGCATCTAATTCAGAAATGTTGTGTACAGCCTTTGCTATCATTAAATTGTATTAAATATGTTGACATTATATTAGCATTTAACCACTCTGCTATCCAGATATCAGTGTCAGCATTCATCATTGAAAAACCCGACCTCTAATATTGAATTCACCTGTTCTATGGTCACATGCATATTTTAGCTATTTTAACTGCTTCGACCGCTGCTCATCCATTCAGATCTTTGAACAGGAACTGTCTAGTTTATAATGTCATAATATGATGGTCATGTCTGTCTATTTTGTCATGATAATTTTTTTCTTGTTTTGCTGCTTATTGTACTGTATTTAGTGTAACAGTGCATGCTCACTTTTTGAGCGGCCTTGGTTCCGGAACTTTTTTCCCATTCATTTTCGAAGTCTTTGTTAGAGTTGTAAGCCATGAACCAAACCAATCGTCTACAAGGTGAATCACAACATTATAAACTTTGATTTTAAGCAAAAACTTATTTGAAAATCGTAAAAAGGTACAAGACAAAAAGGTACAATCCCATGAAGCATTACGAATCACATAATTGAACTAAAAAAGATAGAGAAATATAAAACTATTGATTTAAAGAGGATATATATATATGTATATACACATATATAATATATTTATATATATGTGCACTGATCATGTCAGCATACCATCAATTAACATCATTAGAGCTCACAGTAATTCTGGTTTTAAAGTTTTATTAGTCATTACAAATCAATTCTCCTATGGAGAAAATGAAAGGGATTTTCAAATGTGAAACCCGACTGTTGCACTATAATTGTGTCTTTATGTGTATGTATTGACTGTATCTGCTCTGAATTTTACTGTGCTGTGTGTCCCGCAGCTGATCGCTGTGTACGAGGAACAGGAGGCCCAGCAGAGGGGCGCCATGAGTCCCGGGAATGGAACAAGGACAAGTAGCAGCCTAACGGGACAGTCCAGCCCAGAACCCTATGACTCTGAACTCTCATGCTTCCAGCCAATCAAAGGAGGAGAAATTGAAGTCAACTCCTCTGCCCTCAAGTCCAGTATGTATGCAGTAAAAAAGATACAAGTACAGTCTGTAAAAAAAAAAAAAAAAACAGTAATGTATTCCCATTAGAGAAACAGAGCTGTGATCAAACATATGCGCTTCTGAGTTAATGGTGAGTGAAATAATAGACTGCCACTATGAGAGATGATATTATATGGCATAATCGGACCCTGTTTTAAGCTTGAAATGCTCTGACTCACTCATGTAGCTATGAACAAATTAAAGTGTTCCCTCTGCATTACGGCACTTGTTCATATTGAAGTATCACTTTTAATACACAGTTCACCTTAACCCACCTCTGTGTCTCATATCTTTAAAATGTAATAAAACCTGCCTGAAGAATTTCACCATCAGAGAGAAAACAGTTGCTGCTGAGAAGTATGACACTTTTTTTAGTCAGGCATTTTTTCCATTTATTTGGACAAGGACATTTTCTCTTATTTTGGACAGATCTGGAATACTTCAGTCCTTTCATTTCTGTAGTACTGCACCTCAGGGAACCATGTGTTTTTCATCTGGGCTGGTTTCACTTCTGCTTGATGTCATGCACACCTCCAATACAGAAAACGCACACCTATTTCTTCTAAATGTCAGAGTGTGTGTGTGATTTAGAACATGTTTACACTCTGAAATTAAATCCTCTGTAAAATTAGCCAGGGAATCGTGTGTATGTATGTTCGTATGTGTGAGCGTCTTTGTGTCTCCTTGTAAATCTGCCCCTTTGTGTTTTAAGTTTCATTGTAAAAGTAGACACGGGGCTCGCAAAGTTCAGCGTGCTGGAAAAGTGGCTTTTTCTTTCGCGATCCAGGCATTCCTGGGAAGTGCTCGAGTTTCCTCGTCTCTACTTCAAGGTGGAGGTGTCAGTTGACTGAGTGATCTTTTCCTCTTTCATTCTCCACGGCTGTAAATATGCCATTTGTCACGTCGACAGGGTCTGACATACATCTGTATCTGGATCATTTGTTAAGAAGAGAGATCACACGTGCCTCTGCATATACAGACATGATGTTTGAGTGGGGAGAGAAAGTGGTAGGAGAGCGTTTGAAATTGTAACTCAATGGAGGTGTTCACACACACTGTATGAACATAAACTGGTCTGTGCGCTCTGTCTAGCAGAATGCAGGGGTCTCAAGGGGTTTTTACACCTGACATTTACATGTGTTTTCAATAGAGTACTGCAGTGATGACGTATTTTGTTGGCTTACCCGGCATCACATGTAGTGTTGTAGTCAAGACCACCTAAACCGAGACCAAGACCAGTGTGTGTCGAGACCAAGACAAGTCGAGACCGAGTCAAGAGCAAGACCAGACTAGCACCCCTCAAATTCATCTGAAAGATCCACATTTACTGCTTAAGAAATGTCTTATTTTTAATCCGTAATTACAATTAGAATAAGACACTATATAGAGCTGTTACCAATCAATTGAAAAACTCCAATCAAATGAATGATTTTAACAAAGAAATCAGACAATGCAACGGCAATTTGGCGATATCCCCACAGTTGTGGTCTTGACTGGTCTTGAAATAAAATCAGAGTCCTTTTAGTCTGAGACCAAGACAAGACTGAGACCAAATGCGGTTGAGACCAAGACCAAGACCTTCAAAAAATGGTCTTAAGACCGGTCTCGAGTACTGCAACACTAATCACCTAGTTCCTTTGACAAAAGCCCAATGGTATTTGGATTATTGCAGAAAATAAGCTCTGTGGTCAACAAATGTTTATGATTCTTACAAGTTTTGTTCATCATGAAAATATTTATAAATTAACACATTTAATGAATTTGGAAGACAGCATATATTAGGCAACACTACAACACGGTCACACAACTTCAACCATTCATATCCACCATTAATCTTCAAACAATTCTTTCAGTCTTTGTTTAAACACATTTTTCCTGAAAGTTGGAGTTATAATAGTTTGTAAGAGTGTGATTATAAACTCAAAGAGGCTGTGAATGCGTACTATTGAGTAGATGAGTTTACATAATTGGCTGATGACGTTTACTGTCACAGACAACCTCTGTAGACCCATTTAGCCACTTTTTAGCAAACACATATTTCAAGACAAGTAAAAGCTTTATTACTGATGCATTTTGTGTTGTAGAATAAAATGTGAAAATATCTTGCGCTTGTGTATACCACAGATATTATTTCAGGCATTTATTCAAAAACCCATTAAAAAACCCCAATTGACTTCAGTGATTGTTTCTGAGTTTTGCAGCACTGCACCCGGGGTATCGTTGTTCTAAACACCACTTTAGAAGCGGGATTAGCATCGCTTTTTACCCGGTGACAGTGTTGGGGAAAGTTACTTTTAAAAGTAATGCATTACAATATTGCGTTACACCCTAAAAAAAGTAACTAAATGTGTTACTTAGTTACTTTTTATGAAAAGTAATGTGTTACATTACTTTTGCGCTACTTTTTCTCACCTGGGCTGGGCTTGCTTGTTTGTATTTTAACAACAACAAAAAAGTTATATTTTTGGCAAATGTTAAGGCCCTTTCACACCAAAAGTGAAATGAATAAACCTCAGAATGAAGGAAATGCATATTTACGACTGTACAGTAGAGGGCGCAGCTCAAACAAGCCTTTCAGCTGTGCTGCATTCTGGATTAAAGAAGAATAGGATACAGGAGAAGGAAGTTCAACACTCTTATTTCTAAATCTAAAGTAATTTTTGATAATTAGTATGGTTGAATTGGATAATCAAAGGTTAGCAGCAAAGACATTGGTTAATAAAGTGAGATTAAATACACGATATATTTGTTTAATTTAATGCAGTTAATTATTACAGGTTTGCGTACAAAATCCTGAGATTGCATTTCACTGTTTTTATTCATTTTGGGTAATACCGAATGGTTTCGATCAAGTGAGATGAGCGCACACAATGCCTCTGCACTTAATTTCTCTCAACAAGGGGACAGGAGAGCTGCCAGTCAGTAAATGTGAAAAAGTAACTTGCGTTGAAATTAAAAAAAAATTTTTTTGGGTAACACTTTATTTTAGTGCCATAGTTACACGTTATTACATGTACCTACTATAGTAATAACAGTAAATTATGCATAATTACAAGTAACTAACCCTAAACCAAACCCTAATCCTAACTGTAACTCTATAGTAAGTACATGAAGTTAATTAATAGTACTCAGTACTTATTTGAGTAATTAAAATGTAATTATGGCACTGTAAACTAAAGTGTAACCAATTTTTGTTGTAAATTGAAAAAGTAATGCGTTACTTTACTAGTTACCTGAAAAAGTAATCTGATTACGTAACTCAAGTTACTTGTAATGCGTTAAACCCAACGATGCCCGGGGCTATGAAACCTGCTCCGGAGTAGGGTTAGCACAGATTTTTGTGTGAACCCCACATTGCTGTGCCAAACGTGTGCAGTGTGAAAAGATGCAGTGTTAGTGTGTTACCAACCAACAACCAATAGCATGCCTCATAATTACATCCTTTGGACAGCACACTGCACGCTGTATGAACAATAGTAAAGGAGAAAAATGTCAAGTGGTGACAGAAAATGTGACAATTGGAGTGAGGAAGAGAGCATTTCATTCTTACCTTTATGGTCTAAAAGGTCCATTCAGGAAAATCTTGATATTACAGTTGGCAACATGAGGAAGTGCAATGCTAGATCCTTTATCCTTTAAACATATTGTGTGCGGCATTCGTCCAATCAGTGATACAGACTCCACAAATATGCAAATAAGGATGTTAATCCAGGTCTGGGTTTAGGAATGTACAGTGTGAAATGGCAGTTAATGAATACCCAGGATTAATTGTTAATCATTTAAACATTTAAATGTGAAGCAAGATATAACCCAAGATCCCATTTACCCTGGTTTAGAATGACCCAGGGTTAACTATTGATTGTCTGTATTAAAAAGTGTAATTAAAAGGTATGAATGCATCCAAGATGCATTGCGATTAGATCACTGGATGGGTTGTCAGGGACTGATTCGACTCACATTCGACAAAGACTATAACAAACACTCTGCCTTTGCGATCTAGCTGCACGATTTTCTGTACACCCCCTCCCCAAAAAAATAGTTTTTGCTGAAATTCATGATCCCTGCAAAGATGATCCCTTCCAAATCAATGAGACGCACACCCTGGTATTTCCCCAAATACCCAGCGTATGGCCTGACCCGCCTCTCTAAGTGGATTATTCCTGCAGTCTAAATGAATGCTCAGCACTCAGCCATCCATGAACACAGGAAGAGCACACGTCTTCACAATCCAATCAGCCACCTTTCATTTAGTTATATGATGACCTGGGAAATCCCTGTTACCAGAGCAGCTCTCTAATACCATTTTATGCTCTATAGGTTTGTTTTATTACCACAATTAATTCACAAAGCAGAAAGGCAAAAAAATCTATTTCAGCATTTTGAATTCATTGTTCACTGGCTGGGCAGAGCAGAGGAGGAGGGTTGAATTTGATGTAGAGTTTCACTATACAGCCTAAATCATGCATGTTGTATGATAATGCAGTTGCTTTTAGCTAGCTTTTATGTGTAGTTGCATGTATTACAAAGCATGTTAGAACAGTTAAAATATATAAGGACAGATTGCTTTCTTAGCGTTGCCACATGGGGCGTTATATTGGGCATTTGTTTAAAGATTTATGGCCAGTTATACAATCGGTTTTATCTTCCTTTCAAGGCTAATTTGTCATTGTAATAGTGTGGAGAGGATCCAGTTGAGCAAATTAATTAAAGTTAGTTAAACCTGTAGATATATTTATAGCTAGATATTTAAGTAAACACTTTGTAATTCACAGTAAATATAATTACCAAAAAATATTTACAGTAATATGTATATACTCTGCAGTTAAAAATTTTGGGATCAATAAGATTTTTTTTTTTTAATGTTTGGAAAGTCTCTTATGCTCACCCGGCCCAAATTTGTTTTTATCAAAAATACACTAAGTAAACAGTAATTGTGCAATTGTCACATCCAAGTCCAAAGATGGTGAAGAAGATTCAAATAGAAATGATTATTAAAACTAAGTAAACTCAAGTAATCCACAATGATGTGAGCACTGTAAACTAAAGTGTAACCAATTTTTGTTGTAAATTGACTTTGCAGCGTGCAAGCACAAACACACAAACAATACCAGACAAAGAAAGAACCAAACTGAGGAACATAAATACACAGGAGAATAATGATAAGAGTACAAACAGGTGTGATCGTTAATGAATGTCCATGGTAACAGATTGGTGGCAGGAAACTAGAACAAAGGAAACAGGTGACTGAAGAGAAACAAACTAAAAGTTCATGAAACATAATTGTGACAAATTAGATGGCTGCCCCCGACTAAAGATTTTTCTGGTCGACTAGTAGTCGTTCATTTAAGCCATTAGTCAAGTACAGTAGTCAACATTTGAAGTGGATCAAAACCTTTCATCAAAGTTGTCCTAAAACCTTCTTCTTTGATCTTTTTTTGATCCACATGTTGACTACTGTAGTTGCACGTATATGATATTATTTTAATTACTTAAATACTGTATATACTGGGGGTGGGGGTTCAGAGCTGAGAAAAAATATTATATGTAACCAGTGTTGGGCACGTTACTTTAAAAATTTAATTAGTTACAGTTACTAGTTACTTCTCACAAATAGTAACTGAGTTACATCATTATAAAAGTAACTAATTATTAAGGAAAGTAACTATTGCGTTACTTAAAAAAAATAAAAAAAATAATCAAATATGTCAAATAACTTGGATGTCCCCAATATTAAATGTTAAATGAATGAAATGGACACTAAATAGAAAAAAAATTAAAATATTATAAAACATTGAACACTAATCTACACTATTTTAATGTTGCTGTAGGACAATGTGAGAAACACCCATCAAATTCAATAGGCTATATTATTATTGTAAATATTATCATTACTATAGTGGAACAAATAAACACAACAGATGGTTTAGAACTTTTAATATTTATTGCACGGACCACAACTGGCCAACAAATAAGTCTAAAAATAAATTATGCTTGATCTGACTTGTGACTCATGATCCGCTCTTGCTCACGACATGAAATTTCTCTGTACTGTACTATACGTGTTGGTAGCCATTAAATAAATTTTTTTTTTTTCATATTTATGTTTATATAGGCCTATTATAATGTTCTTTTTTACAATTTCATCTATTTGATTATGAAAAGTGAACAGCATGAGTAAGATACATCATAAGATGTGTAATGTTTCGGGAGACATGAAGTGGGTCAGACATGATTTTGACCACTTCATTAAGTTTTGTTTTGTAGAAAGCCTTTCTTTTAAAGTGAATTTCGTTTTGTAAAAATCTTAATTTTAATCAATGTTTCATCAACCAATTGCCTGGATTTAATAAATAAGAAGCAAATATAGCAGACAATATAATCATAACATGGAGGCGCCGGCGCAATCACTTGCACGTGAACTGAAGTGCGTCTTATAGGCTAAATGAACCAAAACTCAGCGTATAGGCTGCTTGCTTCACAGACATGAGAAATATATCTATAGAACACTTGAAATGTCTACTTTTAAATTAAATCAAAACAAAAAGAAATAGGCTACTCTCTGAATATGTAATCTGAATGAAATGTGCGTTCTCTCTCTAGGCGCATCCACTATGTGGAGTTGATGAGAGTCAGCAATTTCAACTTCATCTTCGCAGCCGACACTGATTCAGAAAACGTTAGTTTATTAATAAACAATTAAAATGTCTCCTTGCTTTTTTTTGTCACATTTATAATCATTAATTTTGCCAGCTCTTTATGGCAAGCTTTATGCATGCGCTTGAGTGCTATATAGCCTATATTATGTAAACGCTCATTATTATGGTTTATTCACTCCAGTATTTAAGAAATTAAATTAATATAAATGTGATTAGTCAACTAATGGCTTAAATTAACAACTTCTGGTCGACTAGAACAAACTTTTCACATATTTTCGATCCAGCATGTCACAAAGGGGATTCTGGTTTGAGCTCATGCTCCGCTCGCATGCTCTGACACAGACACACACAGAGCACATTTTAAAATAGTATTTGTGTATGACTAACATGTACTATTGCTTTACAACAAAACGTTCTGCAGGTCTATCATCTCTAGTCACACACCAATCATCATCATGTGTCCCACCCCAACACACACACACCAGAGAAAAAAACTTCACTGGTCCTATGGCTAAGAGAGAGCCTACTCGGATGAAAACCGCTTTCAGCTCAGTTATAGTAACGGCCCATTTTATTGTCAGTAACAGTAGCGGCGTTGTAACGGGGGAAACAGTAATTAGTTTGATTACTCATTTCTGAAAAAAGTTACGCCGTTAGTAACGCCGTTTATTTATAACGCCGTTATTCCCATCACTGTATGTAACATTGCTAAACCACTAGTGAAATTGCTTATTTATATGATTTATTTGCAAAATATAAGCAATTTAGACTTTTGTGCCTCACTGTATGTACAGAGGGACTATGCATCTGCATCTGTGTGCATGTATGTCGCTTTCCTTAGAGTAAAGGGAAATGCCTCATGGTTTTTCCAGCGTTGTTTTTTTTTGGGGGGGGTAATGGTATGCCAGAAGTGACTGTTTACATGTTAAATCAGTGAGTATATGAACTCATAGATCATTTTAATTTGATTTGAAGGGATGTTGTTGTGGCACTGTGGGCTGTTTAGCACACATATGTTTGCACTAGTGATGTCTGCTATGATAAGTATGCCCAGAGGTCTATTGAGACCAGCAGTGTCATATGGAGTCTGTCAGTGAGTACACGCAGAGATTCCCCACATGCTCACATCCTATGCACTTCACAGTGTGCCTGAAATGTTTTTATCAGTGTAGTTTGGCAGAAGGTTCATTTGGCAGCTCTGGTTCTGGTCAGGACATTAGACATATTAAGCGTTTCTTCTTTTTGTCTGTTGACTGAACTGCTGTATTTAATTCATTGCTTATCTTCTGTTAGAAAGGGACATTGTTTGTTTTATTACAGCAGACATGCTTGTGGTTGTTCCACATCTATTTCAGTGATATCTAATGAGACGTGAGCTGTTGGGAGGGAGAGGTTGTGTCTTTCAGACACATTTAAACATTCAGCACGTTAAATGTTTGGCATTAGAATGCTTGAGTTAAAGCATGAGAAAGACTTTAGTTGAAAGACTTTAATTAGTTTGTCACACTGGAGCAGCCGTTAGACAGTTCTCATCACTCATGGGGCTCACTTTTAATATTAAGTTAGAGAAACGCTGAAGTTGCTCTGCATTCTTCAGTTGGAAATAGTTGGCATGTGAAAATTGGAAATGCTCATTTTGAGAGGGAGTGACATTGTTGGGCTGTTGAATAATTACTAGCGCAGTTCAGAGCTTATGAGTGTTTCTTCAACTATGGGCACTTTTGGCCTTGTGGACTTTTTATAAATAAACTCTCTAAACACTTTTCAAACTCTCACTAGTTTGTTTAATTAATCAGTTAACAATGTCCAACAGGATATTAATCATTACTTTTTTTTTTTTTTTTTTTTAAANTTTTTTTTTGAAAGTCATGAACATTTCCACCACGGCATCATTTCCATCAAATCTCAAATCCTGTATTATGTTTAATAGCATTGTGGTTTAAATTACAAATTATACAATTTATGTATCATAAATCCACACAATTTTTACAATACACCGATCAGCCATAACATTATGACGACTGACAGGTGAAGTGAATAACACTGACTATCTCTTCATCACGGCACCTGTTAGTGGATGGAATATATTAGGCAGCAAGTGAACATTTTGTCCTCAAAGTTGATGTGTTAAGGCTGATTTATACTTTGCGTCGGACCTACACAGGAGCCTCTGTGCCGTAGGCTATGCGTCTGTTTTCATTTATACTTCTGCGTCATTGTCCACATCGATGTGCATGCAGACCACTAGTAGGCAGTGTCCTCTGAAACAGAGCATTTTTTAGTTCCTATGGAAGTTGAAAACGCTCGCTCTTCAAGTGTTCCGTGGCAGTTTTTTTACCTGATTCTAGCAGACCAGTCACAGGGCTTGCGGTCCGCGTAGGCTACGCGTGGTACACACAGCCTATGGCGTACACTCGACGCAGAAGTATAAATCAGCCTTTAGAAGCAGGGAAAATGGGCAAGCGTAAGGATTTGAGCGAGTTTGACAAGGGCCAAATTGTGATGGCTAGACGACTGGGTCAAAGCGTCTTCAAAACTGCAGCTCTTGTGGGGTGTTCCCGGTCTGCAGTGTTCAGTATCTATCAAAAGTGGTCCAAGGAAGGAACAGTGGTGAACCGGCGACAGGGTCATGGGTGGCCAAGGCTCATTGATGCACGTGGGGAGCGAAGGCTGGCCTGTGTGGTCCAATCCAACAGACGAGCTACTGTAGCTCAAATTGCTCAAGAAGTCAATGCTGGTTCTGATAGAAAGGTGTCAGAATACACAGCGCATCGCAGTTTGTTGCTTATGGTGCTGCTGCATAGCCTTAGATCAGTCAGGGTGCCCATTCTGACCCCTGCCCACCGCCAAAAGAGCCAACAGTGGGCTTGTGAGCATCAGAACTGGACCACAGAGCAATGGAAGAAGGTGGCCTGGTCTGATGAATCACGTTTTCTTTTACATCACGTGGATGGCCGGGTGTGTGTCTGTCGCTTACCTGGGGAACACATAGCACCAGGATACACTATGGGAAGAAGGCAAGCCGGCGGAGACAGTGTGATGCTTTGGGCAATGTTCTGCTGGGAAACCTTGGGTCCTGCCATCCATGTGGATGTTACTTTGACACGTACCACCTACCTAAGCATTGTTGCAGACCATGTACACCCTTTCATGTAAACAGTATTCCGTGGCTTCTTTCAGCAGGATAATGCGCACTGCCACAAAGCAAAAATAGTTCAGAAATGGTTTGAGGAGCACAAAAACGAGTTTGAGGTGTTGACTTGGCCTCCAAATTCCCCAGATCTCAATCCAATCGAGCATCTGTGGGATGTGCTGAACAAACAAGTCCGATCCTTGGAGGCCCCACCTCACAATTTTACAGGACTTAAAGGAACTGCTGCTAACATCTTGGTGTCAGATACCACAGAACACCTTCAGGGGTCTAGCGGAGTCCATGCCTCGACGGGTCAGGGATATTTTTGCCAGCAAAAGGGGGACCAACACAATATTAGGAATGTGCCTAATCAGTATATATTTCCAAACTTCTTACATAATTTGACAAAATTAGAGCTTGGTAAATGACAAAATAAAAATATTCTGTTCACAAGTTATAGTTTAAAATATGGAGGGGAAAAAAAGGATAAAACGATAAAATCTACACACAAAATGCTTTTGAAAAGTAGAAAAAAAAAATAAAGAGACATTTTCCAAGTCTTTTGTTTTAATGTGACCTTATTACTAAAAGAAAGAACTTTTGGACTTAACTAAAATAAATATTTTGGTTTTAATAAAAATCAAACACTGGGACAAATGTTATTTGAGTGATCTGAATTGCAAAGCATTCAGACTTTGAGAGTAAATCTGTTAAATGGATGACATGTTGGATTCATAAAGCAAAATTTCTGATTTTTGTATCTCTCTGATAGCAGATAAATAATGCCGCCTTTACAAAGCAAAATATTAATAAAAAAATAAGGTTGTTGAGAGAATTTCAAGAGTGCAGACCTGTAATATACAGCAGACAAAGGGTGGAAGCAAAAATATAAGGTAGTTTAATAAGACACTGTTAGTTTTGTAGTTGTAATGTCTTAATTTTAAATGAGGAAAATGGTAATACATTGAAATTGAAAATATAGTGATAAACACCAGTAATTAAAGGTATAATTCACTCAAAAATGAAGATGGTGCCTTCAGATATGTTTCGAGATATGTCGCTTAGTTCTTTCAAGCTTCTCCATGTTGTTCTCATTGACGCTGTCTCTAACCTTTGTGTCTCTTTGTTGGTCTTGTGGGTAATGTGTCCCTCAGGAGTTGCTGTTTTAAATTACCTCTGGCACTCTCAACCTCTCCCCATTGACCGTGTGCACAGGTCTCTCTCTTCCATCCTGACCTTGCAGTCTGCTGAAGTACCGGCACTGATGGACAGTGTAAACATCTCCGCCGCAATCTCCTGCCTAATCCGAAACAGGCCACATGGCAGCAGAGTGTCTAACGCAGCATTTGTCATGCTGTCAGGCGTGAGATGGGCCAGGGGGAGAAAACGAGGGATGAAAAAGCAGGGATGCGAAGGAAAGAAATAGGACGGCACGAAAGACAGACAGCAGGAGAGAGAGGGCGACTGATTGTGATTTAAGACGAGTCAGATGAAGGAGAGAGGAAGTACATGGTTTAGCTCAGAGGCCTTTTTCCACTGTAGGGCGTCTGGCAAGTGTCACCTGAGGCCTTGCGGTTAAGATCTGCGTGTGGATGTCTGGCAGAGGGGTTATCTTTTACACAGACGAACCTGTACGCTTTTATCATCTCTGACATGTTTAGGAATTGTTCCATGACATCACTGTAAACTCCCATAGTTCATGGGGCTCTATGATGATGTGCAGAAATCTTGTAAAATGTTGTTAAACTGGACTAACAGTGCGCACACAAAACATTGTCTTCATTGGCAGGCTGTAACTGTAAATTAAGACATCTGTACATCATCTGAGTTCTGGTGGAAGTCAGGATGTCTCTTCTGTGTTTAATCAGACAGAAAGCTGAGAGGTAACAGCCAAGGGGATTTTCCATGAATAACAGCCTCAATTTTGGTTTTATGATCTTAGCAGTTGCATTAAGTCAGGTTCAGAATACAGGAGTTTTTAAATGCTAATTCATTATGAAATCTGGTTGCATCACGTACATAAGGAAAGTCTTTACAGATCTTCTTCTCTCAAATATTAAACATACACATACAAGATTTTAAAATCGTGACACATCACCAGTGGTGGACGAAGTACACAAATCAAGTACTTGAGTAAAAGTACAGATACGTATCATAAAATATTACTCAAGTGAAAGTATTTAGTGCTCCTTTTCAATGTTACCTGAGTGAAAGTACAAAAGTACTTGATTTTTAATGTACTTAAGTAAAAAAGTACTGATTGATGAATGTTTATTTTGTAATTTTATATAGGCCACTTATATAATTAAATTTTATATTATGTTTTATATAATCCTATTGCTCAAAATAATTATGAATGATTATGAATTGTCAAATAGCCAGCACTAGTCAGTATGGATGGAAGATTAGTGGATGCAGATACATAGGCTATAAAAACCGACGAAACGTATAGGGCTAAATACATAACATTTAAAAAAATTGCTGCAGAAGTGGGGAACATGAACATGCATGTGTTATTTTAATTAGTGTTAGAGTTGCATGATTCTGGATAAAATGAGAATCAAGATTTTTATTTGTTTCTTTCAAATAGAAATCATGATTCTCCTATGATTCCGAATAGACAACTAAACAAAATTGTGTATAATTATTTACTAGAGGACAAAATATTAATTGCTGCAGTCTATTTAAAAATATTTAATTAATAATAAAAAAATGGGTTTGAATGAATGATTTAATGACTCACTCATAATTATTTCACTTATTTCATTACTGGATGAATCAATGTTTTTGAATTTTTTTTTTTTGAATGAATCATTCAACGTCAAATACATTTTAACAGTCGCTTGTCGCCTCCTAGTGCCGTAACATTGTAATCGATACAATCCCTATTTGAAGCGGCACGTTAGTTTTAAAATGTGATTGGATCTGTTTGAATCCGATCGCGATCTGTAGACACATTGATGTGGACGTGTCCGCATTAAAACATTTCAGTGGGCATTAAACAAATCGCCCTTTACAGCAGAACTAAATAGGATTTTCAGTTACAATAATTCATCCTAAAATTCAACATTAGTAGGCTAACTTACTTTTCACCATCAGCACGCACTTAGGATCCCCCAGTTCTTGGCTAATTTTCAGTCAGACTTGTAAATTTATTCACGGGAGAGTCGCTTTGAACGGATCATTTAATCAGTGATTTATTGACTCGAGAACAGCTGCAATACGATCAGTATTGAATGAATTGTTGATGTGATTTGTGAACCGATTTAACAGGATGATTGAAAAGAATCAGTTTGTGCACGAATCGGACACCGCTTTTGCGTCTCTGATCATGTGACGATTTCTTCATTTCAAAACAAGGATTAATGATATGTTTTATGAAATGTAGTGGAGTAAAAAGTATGATTTTATGCTTTGGAATGTAGTGAAGTAAAAGTAAAAGTTGCTAAAAATAAAAATACTTGAGTAAAGCACAGATACTTGAAAAATTTACTACAAAACTACACACTACAAGATATTAACAGAATTATGCGAACTAAAATTAAAATGTTTACCGTTGCTTTGCAACACCACCAGAATGTTAGCTTATAGCGCTAGCAGCTTTCTACACTTAGCCGGCAAAACCAAGGCGAATTCTCCCTTGCTCTTCTCTTTGTCTGTGCGGTTGTTGTACGTTATCAATGACACGTTATAAAGGCTGTTGCCACACTCCCACAAGCCATTCCTCCATCTCCACTGTCCAATGGAGCCATACAGCATCTTGTTTTGCGGTCGCCATTTCAAAAGTTCTCTCATTTACGTCCATCTCCTTCTAGACTTGTCTCTCATTGGTTATTGAGAAAGTACTGAGGTATTCATAGTCATAATCATCCAGATTTAAAATTCTAAATATCAGACATGTTTGATATTGTCAAGGCGGCTCTGATGTGTCTGCGAACAGATTGAGAAGTTTAAGATTTTATCTGTAAAGTTAAGATAATCTGTGCCGAACATTGGAACCGACCAAGGTCCTGGACAGGTTTTTTTTCCCCCTCAGGTTTTCGAGAGGGGTAAATCGGTGATAAATTGGCCTAAAACAACAGCAAAAGAACCAAAACACACAAAGAAACTGACCAAGTAAATAAACATAACTAACAATATGATAAAAATGTTTTAAACTTAAAACTAAATTGTTTTATTGTCTATGGAAAGCATTCTCTTTTTCTCATGATCTCTCTCTTACATACACGCGCATAGAAACTTGTCAGCTCTGCCCGTGACTTTATCAGATTTGCAACTGAAAAGCTACATGACATTTCTCAGTAAGGTAGTAACGTCACTGTTCTTGAAGCAATTCACTATTAGTAGAGACGTTGCTGCTGAACCAGTTATCAATGTAAAGCTGCTTTGACGCAATCTACATTGTAAAAAGCGCTATATAAATAAAGGTAGGGCTGCACGATAAATCGCATGCGATTGTCATGCGTGTCTCGTCAGTAAAGCCGGTTCTGTGATTAGCGGTAAATGTCCATCACCTGCTTTCAAATGGAGCGGCACTTAATATACAGAGCCGTAGTTTGCGGACAAGCAACGCAATATCGCGTTCATAACCGCATGCGATTCATCTGCGATTATGAACGCGATATTGCGTAGCTTGTCTGCGAACTACGGCTCTGTATATTAAGTGCCGCTCCATTTGAAAGCAGGTGATGGACATTTACCGCTAATCACAGAACCGGCTTTACTGACGAGACACGCATGACAATCTCATGCGATTAATCGTGCAGCCCTAAATAAAGGTGACTTGACTTGACTTGAACACTATTGAGAGACACACAGACTGAGGTAATTCGCACATGCTTAATTATTCAATCTCTTTCTCTAATAACTGCATTAGTCTGCATATCAATGGCTCAAGCCTCCGTTACTAGCTCTAAAATGACATTTTGGAATTAGCAATGGAGGCTTGGGATGAGAATGAGATGCGTAAGAAATTAGCCCTACACTCAAGAACGTTTTACAGACAAAAATCTAACAATTGTTTTGAAATAAAACATTTGAACAATGTCTTGAGGTGTGGTAACCAGAGTATACGCAGAATAATTGACTCCGGGCCATTAAATAATTCGAAAAATAAAGCAAACCTGAGGTACATTACCACCTCTGGTGTGCATTATTTTTCAAATAATTCAGCGACCCATTTCTTTCATAATGCAGTCTATTTTACTTACTATTGTAAAATAGTAGCCTATAAAAATGCACACATCACAGTATTCAGTATGCTAGTATTCCATTAGTGCCAGTAAGAGTGATAAACTATAAACTTAAATAAGTTTTTTTTTTTTTCTATCAATATGGTGCAAGATTATAGTATTTAGACTACCCCCCACACACACACTGTGCCCACCTCTTTCCCTAAAACACATTGTGTATGATGATGACATTGAAAAGGACATTGATTTTGGTTGGGTTTCATCAATAGCTCCAGATTTAAGTGCATCCAGGGTGTTCTTTCAATCAGGATCAATACTTGACCCTACAAATATTTTTGACATATGTCTATACATTTTCTGTGGGCTTGGTGAGACCCCAGGGGTTTGATATCCTAAGGCTGAGTCTGTAGTACCACTTTAGCTTTTCATTATATCCTCACTGACCCGTCAGATCAGTTTATTCTGAGCTCGCAGCTCATCATTGACTGTCTTTACATGGCACAAAAATATTCTGATAAAGGCAAGTCTAGGTGATATTAGATGCACATGATTTTCACAATTGACTGTATTCCACTGACTTCACTTCTCTTGTATTTGTACATATAACCAACAGTAGATAAGTAAAAGTAAGTAATTCAGCAATGAAGAGATAAAGATGAAGAGAAACAGTGATGAGTAAAGACCATCAGGTCTACAGTTTTAGACCACCGAGCAGAACGTCCCTCTTGTCTCCATCTGCCTTGATCCCGTGAGTCTAAATCTACACTCATCATGTTGCTGACACGCCATCCGTTACCCTCTACTTTAATGGCCTTCGGCTCTTGTCTGACCAATAGGAAATGGAGCAGCATGATCTGAGACTGAGGAATAAGCTAGTGCTGCCAAATCAGTCAAAGATGGAGTCTTGCGCACATCCAGTGAAACCATCACGCAAGGCTAATCGCTCATGACTGAGAGTGATGGATGCTGAGGAACTATGGGAAGGAAGGCCAGTCTTTCTAATTGTGCTTAAGGTGTTCACTCTTGTTCCTTGTCATTGCAGGACATAGCTGCTTAACTCTGATGCTTAATGGAGGTCTGCTGAACATAGATTCCCCTGTTCATATGATGATGGAAAGGTGCTTAACTCGGGCGTCTTTTAGATCTAGAACATTGAGAAATGGGCTGATGGGTTGAAGTAGATAGGAAGTAGGCAGCATAATCACTGCAAAAATGGTTTTCATATTCAATATTTTTGTCTTGTTTACCACTACAAATATCTAAATGCTCTTAAATTAAAGCTGCAGTCCGCAATTTTTCCTCTTTGTCGCCATCTCTTGTTTGAAACCTGCAATTGCAGTCATATGCGGAACAGTTATCTGTACGTGCGTTGTGCATCGGCACAGCTCGTCAGCACGGATGAATCTAATGCTTGTTGTCAGTCACCACACCGGTGGATACTGAACTTTAGAATCACAGATTCTACGTCTTGAAAGTATGACCAAAATAAGAATTTTCACTGGAAAATATCATCTGAACAAGTAAGTAACATGTCTGCCACTTTTGTTCTGACCAACTGAGGAAAAAAGCATTAGGCCTACAATAAATCGCACTGCCAATGATGATTAAATCTAACGATCGCTTAGCTCGGATCATGCAAAACCATGCAAATTATTATTACTGTTATATTGTTCTCAAATTGTTATTGTTAACAACATCAGCATTGCGTGACTGTGTATTTAGTGTGTATTAGCGTTACCTGTAGATTTCAATTTCTGTAGCCACTCCACAGTCCAAGTCTTTTACTTTTTGGCTACGGGTGAATCTCCAGTTGTCACTGATGATTGTCATTTGGATCTTTCTGGATTACAATCCGCCCTCAAAATGATAAGTTTAATTATTTCAGCTGCTGTGAGAAAAGGCTATAAATGTGCCGCTACCAGCTGCATCCTCACATGATATCACTGACTAGCCTCTCGACGGGACTCCTTTTCTGTTTACGGACGTGATGTAATGACGCACAGAGGAACTGCTGCATGCTCGAATTTCCAGCGGAAATCCGCCATGTCGCTCTTATTATAAAACATTATTACAAGCTTACTGTTGTGAATCGAGACAAGATAATTAGATAGTTTTGAACACTGGCTGGTTATGTACTTGCTCAAATTGATTTTGGATCATTTTTAACCAAAAAAAGTTGCGGACTGCAGCTTTAAGATGCATTTACTTGAGAAGCAAAATTACATAAGATGTTGTCTTTTTTTCTTAAAGATTTGTCAAAATTAAGTACGTTTTTGCTGAAATCAAGAAAGAAAATTCTCTTTAAAGGGATAGTTCACCCAAAAATGAACATTATCCCATGATTTACACACCCTCAAGCCATCCTAGGTGTATCTTCTTTCAGACGAACACAATCAGAGTTATATTAAAAAATATCCTGGCTCTTCCAAACTTTATAATGGTAATGAATGGCACTCGAGATTTTGAAGCCCAAAAAAAGTGCTTGCATCCATCCATCATAAAAGTAATCCACACGGGTCCAGGGGGTTAATAAAGGCCTTCTGAAGTGAAGCGATTGGTTTTTGTAAGAAAAATATTCATATTAAAAACTTTATAAACTTCTGACAATGGCTGTACGCAAGTCGAGTTTCGGTGGAAGAGTGACCTCTGACCCGATGTATGACATAGGATGTAGAAGTAGCGTAAGCTTAGGTGAGAGTAGACGCCTCTCGCGGTTCAAACTAATAGGGCTGGGCAACAAACTCAAGCTCCTCTTAATATCAAATTCTTCTGACATTTCACTTTAAAAATTCTCATTTTAGACTTCTAATTCATGACCGGTGTTTTGTTTTGCTCTATCCTCTCCCTCTGCACTTCTAGGTTTGTCAATACGCCATGCATCGGGTCAGAGTTAACTCTTCCGTCGGAACTAGACTCAAATACAGCTGTTGCTGAAAGCCAGTTTATAGTTTATAAAGTCTTAAATATAGATGTGTTTCTCACAAAAACCCATTGCTTTGCTTCTGAAGGCCTTTATTAACCCCCTGGAGCCGTATGGATTACTTTTATGATGGATGGATGCACTTTTTGGGCTTCAAATAATGGCCATTCACTACCATTATAAAGCTTGGCAAATCCAGAATATATTTTAATATAACTCTGATTGTGTTTGTCTGAAAGAAGATAGTCGTATACACCTAGAATGGCTTGAGGATGAGTAAATCATTCGATAATGTTCATTTTTGGGTGGACTTTGCCTTTACATTTTTTTTTGGTCAGATATTTTGATACATTTTTCAGAAAACCAGAATCTTAATATCTTAAGTAATTTTGCTTCTCAAGTAAATGTATCTTGATTTAAGCATGTTTAGATATTTGTAATGAAAAACAAGACAGAAGACAAAGGAAATCAGGAAATCAAAGGAGACATGGAAATCAGTAATCACCTGTATTCACATATGAACACCTATTATTCATAAATTGGTCCATCTTGATGAAATACAGTGTGAATTTTACCCAATGCAAAAAAGTCTGGCCAATCAGAACAGAGGCTATTTAGACATCTTAAAGGTACAGTATCAAAAACAGTTTAATTAATTATGAGGGTCTGCGAAAGGGAGGAAAATAATGAAATTGTTTTTTTTCTTGTTTTTTTTTAAGACACTTTGACTACAATTAACTTAAAAGAAAATAGTGTAGGATACAGCTTTGTTGAAGTGTTTTTTAAAGGCAAACAAACTACAGAGCTGCAATATTTACACTTTTCATTACAATTAAATGAATTCCGTATATTTGTATCTGCACAATGACTTGGGATAGGAGTATTTTTACATTTAAAAATAAATAAATAATTAAATGCCACACTTCACCTTTAATGTTGACCTAAGCTTCTTTATATGGGTGATACTCAGACTTTGAATTTGATTTTATTTATAGTGGTTACTGTAAATAGTTGTTCTCATTCTGTTTTATTGTCAGTCTTATTGTGACTCATTTGATCAGGGTGTCAGTGCTTTGTATTGAAGTGTTTTGATTAGAATGGCTTATAGCAGAGATCCACACACTCTCTGACAGAGACAAGCCCCACAGGAAGGCCCTTTCGACCGCCAGTGGAGATCCTAACAGTTATGTCTGGCTGTATCTTTTTCTCTTTCTCTCTCGCTCTCGCTGTCTGCTTTTTTTTTCTGTCTGATGATGAGAAAAACTCAGGATGACGGTTTCATAAATCCACAACCATGGTTCAGTTCCTTTTCACTGTCTCTTTGGGTGATGGCCATCTGAATTTAATTCCTGCTTGAGGAAGAACTTTATTCTTTCTACAAGAGAATGAAAAGAAAGGAAATAATCTTATAATACAGGAAGTCATATAGGAACAAAAGAGTATGGAGCAGGGCTGCACACGCGGTAGATGTTGTAATTACACCATCTAATTCTTCAAACAACATATTCCTGCTTTGACGGTCTGAATTAGTCGTTTAGTCTCATATAATATAATATAATATATACTAATTTACAATGTTAATATAATATTTGAATGGAAATATTTATATTTTATTTTTTTGGATTATATTTAGGGCTGTCAAAATTAACACAAATTTTTTTTAGATAAATTCTTTACTGTTTAATGCAAACTCAGTGCGGTTTTAGCACTTTGTCTGTGAAGCGGCTTTCTGTGAACACGTACACTCAAAATATTCGCACAAGAAGTCGCTTCACAGATAGCGTGCCAGAACTGCATTGAGTTCTCTTTTGCTTCTTATCTCGCATGAACGGACAATAAACACATAAAATTATGTCTTTGGCAAGTATCCTCTTAAGCACAGTCTTAAATGAGTTAACTTAAATGACTATAAAGATTTGGGAGAAAATCTAATGTGTCAGATCTGCGTCATGTCTGGTCTTAAAGTGACGGCAGCCTAATAAACCTGCTGCTGTCTATTGGCTATTGCATCATTGATTGATATTTCTATATTGGTTCATCTGCAATATAGAGCTTTTGGATAGATCATGGATTAGAGCACAGTCCAGTGGTTAACACAATGTCCTCTCTTTTAGTTTACATGTTCCTTTATTAAAATTGTTTATCTGTATTCATGCCCATGAGCCGTTGTATTAGGATCATTCTACTGGATTATGAAGTCATGCTCCTCTGTTGGGCTGGTTGTTAGACGTAATTGACTGAATGGAGAGGAGCAGCACACTGGCTGTCTCTCTGAACAGCTGGAGGTCTTGAAGAGAACTGTGTCTCCTTATAGATGTGTTGAAAGCAAGGCCGAGGGGCAGCCCTGGGGGCTTTTATCCCGTAGATCCTGAGCTTTAGTAGTGAGTTTAGAGATTGTGAGAATGTTCAGGTTTGAATGGACACTCTTAAGATGAGTTAGGCTGGGCACACTGCTGATCCCCTGCTGTACTAAGGAAAGTCTTTTTCTCCTTGTTAGTCATATAATTTATACATGAAAGTGTAGGCCTATAGCTTTCTTTATATTTTAGGAACGAGGTAACCAATTTTGGCTATTTTTATCTCTCATTTTATTCAGTTGAAATATCAGCAGAGAGTCATATGGGGTCTTGTGTGATGAGAGCTGTTGCCCACCTGCACAGTTAAAGGTGTTTTAAACTATTGATGGAAGGCAACAGGTCTGAAAATGTATGCGGCATGCTTGAGGGAGGCAGCAGACTGGAATTTACAAAGCGTCATGTCAGAGCCTCTGACACCCAGACAGCCGCTGTTTGCTGTGCAGAAAAATAACAAAATATTCCCTTAAACCTTCTTGAAACGCTGTCAGTTTTTTTTCCTCCCTCACTCTTGCAGGGTGCTTGACGTGCCCCTACTCCACTGAAGTGTGAATAAGTGAGATGTAAACTGTGTTTAACTCAAGGTTCAGAGTCGGCTTCTGCTTCTGAGCCGGAGGAATGTAGCTGATAAGACAACAAACGCTCATGTCCAGTCATGAAACGCAGTATACTGGGCTGAAGAGGAGATAATTATGAAAAACGTCACAACATATGATGTTCATAATGTGATGTATTCCTGGGAAACACAGAATATTAAGTGGAGAATATATCATTCCAACTAAACTGTAGACTCCAAATGTATAATATAAGAACAACAACATAGTAAGAATTTAGTTAAAGGGGACCTATTATGCTCCTTTTTACAAGATGCAATATAAGTTTCAGGTGTTCCCAGAATGTGTCTGTGAAGTTTCAGCTCAAAATACCCCAAAGATCATTTATAATAGCTTGTCAAATTTGCCCCTATTTGGGTGTGAGCAAAAAAATGCTGTTTTTGTGTGTCCCTTTAAATGCAAATGAGCTGCTGCTTCCGGCCGCTTTCCAGAAGAGGGCAGCGCTTTAACAGCTTGTTCTTCAGTTGCTCAACAACAACAAAGCTGGAGAATCTCACGCAGCCAAAATGATTATTGTCAGTAATTACATTGTTCAAACCGGAGTCGGACACTGATGGAGAGACTCAGGAAGAAGTTACAACTTTTAGAATGCAACTGGTTGTTTCTGAATGGTTAGTGGATACATTTATGGAGTTGCTGTGGAGTTGATTCAACTCATCGACTAGCATGTGCCGTCATGTTAATCTTTTGTGCAAATCCAGCATTGAATTGAACCTCGTTTGTGAAGCAGTCCGGCGTAAAATGATGGCATGGCAACAACACTCTACTACAACAACTCTTCCTCTTCTCTAATGCTGCATTCACACGGGGCGTAGGCGTTAACGCTTCTCGTTTACTTTGAATGGGTGACGTCACGCGTTGCCGAACTGAATTGTGGGTTCCGTCGCGTCGCTTCACTCGCATTGCAAGCGGCAGAAGTTGAAGATTTCTCAACTTTTCAAGCACCAACGCAGGCGTCAGCCAATCAGATCGCCTTATGCAAACACTCTAGGGCAGTCGCTAACCAATTGCATTCATGCAACACCGGAAAGTAATGTGATTGGCTGTTATCACTATAACGGCCGCGTCAACACTAGTGTTAACGCCGATGCCCCGTGTGAATGCAGCGTAAAGCAGCCCAACATGGCCTCACCCCTTTGTTGCATGTTCTCGGGGGCAGGCTTTATGTAAATTTTAGGGTTAGTGATGTCACTTACCCGGGAAGAAGCTCGTTGTAGTCCCTACCAGCCGTTTGTTGTAGTCCTTAAACAGCAAATTCTTTAAAAGAAAGTAACTCTCTTTGCATTGAACTTTGAGCGTCGTAACTTGCAGATGTTGTTTATGCTCTAACAGCAACATTACACACTAACTAAAGTTAAAAAAGTGAAATCATAATCAACCACCCATTTAAAAAAAGGATTAATTTGAACTAGATTCAAATGTGTAACAATTTAAAGTCTTTACTGTCACTTTTGATCAATTTAATGTATCCTTTGATAGATTAAATTGTTCAAAAATTTGAACAGTAATATACCCACTATATATAGCAGTACATTATTATAAACAGTACATTTCCCTACATATAATTTTTACTAAAACATAAAAATATATAGTTGTATATATAAAAAAACTTCTTGTTTTATTAATGTTTTATATTTTATTTTATGTTTGTTTTTCAGGTACTCCTCTGCTGGTACGGAGCAGTAGCGATTCTGCTCTTGGACCTCCTCAGATGGAAGATGGCAGAGCCATGGTAAAACCGCAATGACACATTCAAAGCATCATCACATAAGAATATAACAGCCAAAAATTATTCAATCAATGTGTGCTGCTGTAAAAACTTACAACCTGATGGACCGTGCTGGAAACTTCTAGAACAGCTAAGCAGGACATACAGGTGGTGTCTAGCTCATATGGCAGTTAAAAGCACCTCATTGCATCCTATTGCTCTTATAAGATATGTTTTCATGCTGAGTTTTGCTATCCAGCCATCGTGACTACATTATTCAAGCTGATCTACACACATCAATCAGTATGAACCAAACTGGTCTACACTGTTTTAGTGTGGTATTGATTACTTATGGAAAATGACTTTTTCACTGAGATTTTTCCAAATGTATTAAAGGTGCCCAAGAATGCTTTTTCACAAGATGTAATATAAGTCTAAGGTGTCTCCTGAATGTGTCTGTGAAGTTTCAGCTCAAAATACCCCATAGATTTTTTTAAATAAATTTTTTTAACTGCCTATTTTGGGGCATCATTAACAATGCACTGATTTACACTCGGCGCCGCCCCTTTAAATCGCGTGCTCCCTGCCACACGAGCTCTCGACTATATTACAGCGCATTTACAAAGTTCACACAGCTAATATAACCCTCAAATGGATCTTTACAAGATGTTCGTCATGCATGCTGTATGCATGCTTCGAATTATGTGAGTAAAGTATTTATTTGGATGTTAACGTTTTATTCTGAGTGAATTTGAGGCTGTGCTCCGTGGCTAACGGCTAATGCTACACTGTTGGAGAGATTTATAAAGAATGAAGTTGTGTTTATGCATTATACAGACTGCAAGTGTTTAAAAATGAAAATAGCGACGGCTCTTGTCTCCGTGAATACAGTAAGAAACGATGGTAACTTTAACCACATTTAACAGTACATTAGCAACATGCTAACGAAACATTTAGAAAGACAATTTACAAATATCAGTAAAAATATCATGCTATCATGGATTATGTCAGTTATTATTGCTCCATATGCCGTTTTTCGCTGTTGTTCTTGCTTGCTTACCTAGTCTGATGCTTCATCTGTGCACAGATCCAGACGTTAATACTGGCTTGTGTAATCCCTTGAACATGGGCTGGCATTATGCAAATATTGGGGGCGTACACCCCGACTGTTACGTAACAGTCGGTGTTATGTTGAGATTCGCCTGTTCTTCGGAGGTCATTTAAACAAATGAGATTTATATAAGAAGGAGGAAATGGAGTTTGAGACTCACTGTATGTCATTTCCATGTACTGAACCCTTGTAATTTACCTTGGCATAGTTAAATAACATTTTTCATTCGAGGGCACCTTTAAACATTGCTGTACATTCACATTAAACTTGGAAAATGTTGAGTTACAATGTAATTACAATGTAATATGTTAAAGCTACAGTTTGTTTTCTAAGCCACAAATGGTGTTTGATGCTGTTTTCAATCACGTCGCTGGACACTTTAAAAAGATATTCAGCTGAAAACATTCTTAAACCAAAAGGTTCTCAGTGCATTGTAACTTATTCTTAATGAGAATGGAGAAAGGTTTTTTGTTGCTGCTGTTGTTGCTGGTTATTTTGCAGAAGGTCTTTGTCTCAAGGTTTCCATTAAGGCTTCCAGACTGAAACCAGCAGCGAGACATTGATTCACTATTTTGTCTTTTTTTTTTATAAGCATCCCTCCTCTTTTGTTGCATTTTCATTCATTTGCTCATTTTTTTTTCTCCTTCTCCTTCAATAAAATGCTCATCTAGAATAGCCCCAATGTTCTGATGAAATGGCATATGAGCAGAGCTGTATCGCTACAGTGTGTTGAATGCATTTATGGAGCTTTGTGGAGTTAGTGAAGTATAGCCATTTGTTTCTCTCTTACGTGCTCTCTCTCTCCCCCCTGGTCTGCTTAACCCTCATGTGGTGTTCGGGTCAATTTGACCCGGAGAAGATTTTTCTTTTTCCCGAAAATACTAGTTAATGTTATCGCTTTGGACTGAAACTTAGTGACTTTGTTCCCAAAGTGTATCACTAAATCTCAATTTTTTTTGGGAAATTTTCGTACTTTTTTTGTGGGGGTTTTGTTACCTTGTCACACTTATGGTGTTCCCGGTCAAAAATGACCGGCCTATAAAAAATAGCTTATAAATCACTCATTATACCATATTTTCACCCAATCTTGGATTCAATCTTTTTGTCAACTTGTTCTCTTTCAATTAGGACTGGTTTTA
>RJVU01059775.1:2097588-2128948 GCA_003731715.1 Anabarilius grahami | reverse complement strand
CCGGTCATTTTTGACCGGGAACACCACAAGTGTGACTATGTGCCATATTTTTTACAAAACAAAAGTTTCAAAACAAAATTCCTGGTGAAACATTAGAGTAGACTAGTGTGATCAACAGTAGCCATTTTTTTAATATTTTTTTTTCATATTTCCAAATTTACTCATAAATTATTTGTTTTTTACTCAAAAAATGAGTTGCCTACTCTCAGATAAATGAGGCCCATGATTAATCAGATGCAAACAGAAATATAAAACCAGTCCTAATTGAAAGAGAACAAGTTGACAAAAAGATTGAATCCAAGATTGGTTGAAAATATGGTATAATGAGTGATTTATAAGCTTTTTTTTATGGGCCGGTCATTTTTGACCGGGAACACCACAAGTGTGACAATGTATCATTTTATACAAAATAAAAGTTTTTAAAAACAAAATTTCTGGTGAAAATTTTAAGTTGACTAGTGTGATCAACAATACCAATTTTCTTCAGATTTTATTTAATATTTCCAAAATCATTCAAAAATTAAAAAAAAATTACTCAAAAAATGAAATGCCTACTCTCAAACAAATGAGGCCTATGATTATTCAGATGAAAATCAAAATATAAAACCAGTCCTAATTGAAAGAGAACATGTTGACAAAAAGATTGAATCCAAGATTGGGTGAAAATATGGTATAATGAGTGATTTATAAGCTTTTTTTTATGGGCCGGTCATTTTTGACCGGGAACAACACAAGTGTTATAGGGTTTTGAACACCACATGTTAATGGACTGTCTCGCTCTCCCCCCGCCTGCTTAATGGACTGGCTCAGAATAGATGGAGTTTTTTATGATTACCACTCTGCTCATTCAGAGCCTTTTATTGGAGCATCGTGGATGGCTTTAATGCACTTCACCTCTCTTTCTTTCACTCCTCTCTGGCTGTCCTCATTCTCGTTCTAAATTTCATTTTTTTGTGTCTTTCCATTTTGTTTCTTTTTGCTTTACTCAGTTCCCTCTTCTCTTTCTCTATAACTGACCACAGGTTTGCAACCAGTTGTATGTGGGTTTTGACTGTGTGTATGTGTATATATATGAATTTGCTACAGTAGATATAGAAAGTCCTGGTGTTTGGCTTTGCTATATAAATCATCTTCTTGTACAACTTAGTCAGACTGAACTGCTACATACACCAAGAGTGATGGGACAAAATGACACAAATCACAGACTATTTTTGGAAAATGTTTGTGATTAAAATCCTGGCCAGTGTTATTGTAGTATTATTTATGTACTATTATAGTTTTTTAATAAATATTTTGAATTCTTTTTTTTTTTTTTTGTAATTTTATGTTCTTTTGTCATTTTTATTGATTTTTAAATATTACTTAATTTAATAATTTAAGTGATTTGAACTTAAGTTTTTACTAATTTTGGCAATATTGAAATATCAGAGAATTTTTACATTTAGATTTTTCCGGTGTGAACATTCTATTTATTTATTTATTTATGTATTTTGTTTATTTATTTATTTTTTTATAACATGTTTAGTATTATTTAAATTTTTATCATTACATTTATTCCCCTAGTTTTACTCTGCTTTAAAGTATTTAAGTATTTCATTGGATATATATTGTTATATGTGACCCTGGACCACAAAAGTCGCACAGGTATATTTGTAGCAATAGCCAACAATACATTGTATGAGTCAAAATTATCGATTTTTCTTTTATGCCAAAAATCATTAAGATATTAAGTAAAGATCATGTTCCATGAATATATTTTGTAAATTTCCTACCATAAATATATCAAGAATTTATTTTTGTGAGTGGATATGCATTGCTTAATTTGGACAACTTTAAAGGCAATTTTCTCAATATTTTTATTTTATATTATTATTTTATTTTGCAGCTTCAGATTTTCAAATAGTTGTATCTCAGCCAAATATTGTCATATCCTAACAAACCATACATCAATGGAAAGCTTATTTTTCTGCTTTCAGGTGATGTATAAATCTCAATTTCAAAAAATTGCCCCCTATGACTGGTTTTGTGGTCCTTGGTCACATATGTGAGATCTTGTGATGTGTCACTTGCCCAAAAGCCAACAATTAAGTATTCTCTTCTTTGAGGGTCTCACTGGAGCTGTCTGTACACTAATAATTGTAGTTTTAAGCTGTTAATTCAAAAGATTTTATTTTAGATCTTATTTTTCAGGCATTTTTTTTTTCTTTCACTAAGTGAAAAACTAATATATTTTTCTTTTAACGTCTTGTCAAACTGAGCTTTCACACTCTACGCGGATAGGCCATTACATGTAGTAGTAGTTGAGTGACTGATTTAAGTGGCCAACTGTATGCTGGTAATTAATTAGTGTTTTCTCTGTTGCTCTGAGTGGTTCTAGGTCCTGTGTATGATTTATTGAGGATTCTGTGTTCTCCATGGCTATTAAAAGCTGAGATCAGAGTGGAGGCATTCCTGTAGTATCAGGTGGCACAGAGGGGCTTTCAGATAATTTATGTGTCTGATGAAAAACGTTCCTTTTGTCTGCACGCCCTCAGATGGGCAGGAAAACTGCAGCACGACACCCAACTTCAACACAACCTGACAGATAAAGCCTCAGTACCAAGATGGATGAGGTTATTCCTTTCCTCCAGGGTCGGAAGACCCCAAGCGTCTTTCACCCCCAGCTCTCCCTGCAGGGTTAAGGGAATTCCCTCTCTTTCCGGGTGACAAGAATGTGAAGCGGACAGCGGAACCTCAAGAGTATAATCTGCTCACGCTCACACACCTCTATCAGTGTTCCGGAACGCTTCACAAACATTGCCAAACAGAGACTCTTCCTTCCTGCAACCTGATTCCAGTGCTTCGGCCTCTGTCTCTGTCCACAAGACCTTTGTCGTCTTCCCTTTGTTGTTTTGGACTTCTTCCTTAGATATTCATTACACATTAAAGCATTTTTCTTGGGTGCCCTCACACCTGCGGCCGTCCCCGTTTCCTTTTCCCTTATGCTGCTCCATGCTTCCTTCATCTCTCCCTTCATCGCCTGTATATCATTTAGCAGCCGGCTGGCTGACTCCTGTGTTTTCATTGTATTTAAGAAGCTTTATTTCCTGCAGGGCTTACAGCACCTGTGACACATCAGAGATGGAGGTTCTCTGCTGTCTTTCTGTCAAACACACACACACACAAACTCGCAGACGTGAATTCTTTTACAGATACGCACACATAGATAATAGGTTGTGCAGTGGAATATGGAAAAAGTATTTGGGCCAGATGGTGGGCTGCTGCTTGTACAGTTTCGCCTTGCTTGCACTTGTTCTGATGTGGAAGAGGGTATTCTTGCATTGCTAGACTTTTGACTATTAATATAAAGGTCCACATTTCAAAAGCTAAAATCTTTTAGCCAAAATCTGCCCACTTAGACAGTAGTAGATCGTCTTCACTATAGCAGTTTGCAGCGTGCTTTCAGAGTTCCTCTGAAACCTTCCTCCTTGGCCAGCTCCTTGCAAAGCAAGTCCCTGTACTTGCTCTGCAGCAGCAGCAGCAGCAATAAACTACAACTACAACTACAGTTGTATAGATTTTTTAAAAAGTGAAATAAAGTGTAGAAACTTTGTAAACTTTGTTTTTCTGTCTGTGCAAAAGTAATAAGCACTGATAACCTCACAGATGCCATTAACCTGCCAAACCTGTTTCCCAAAACGGTATTGGTTCTTATTCATGAAACACAAGACAAATTTGGAAACACTTTATTTTCAGTGTCCTTTTTACACATTACATGTAATCACCATAGTAATTACTATAAATTTTACATAATTACATGCAACTAACCCTAAGCCACACCCTAATCCTTAACCTAACCCTATAGTAAGAGTAACACATGGGTGCAAGGAACAAGCTACAAATGAAACACAAAGGCTGTACATACACAAGAGGTAATGAGATTAACAAGACACAACAGGGAACAATCAGGGACTGATCAACATGAAAAAACTACAAAACACTACAATCATGGCACAGAAATAATAAATAACACAAAAGTCCAAAGAAGAAGGGTAACATATAACAGTAAGCACATGTAGTTAATTATCACTCAGTACTTAAATGTATAATTACACTGTAACATGAATACCTTAAAATAAAATGTAGATCATTCATAAATGCCTTATGTAAATTGTTGGGGAAAATTGCTTAGCAAGGTGTCTCTACACTTCTGAGAGCTCATATCTAATCTTGTTGTTTCAAACTGTGGTTTGGTCCCAGTGGGTCAGTCTAGTAGAGTACTTTTCCACCAGTTTAATATCTTGAAATTGTAATATTTTAAGAAAAAGCCATTAGAATTCAACATTGGGCCTGTTTACATCTGTTTACACACTTCATGTGTTTTTACTGATCGGGTAGCTATCTGATTTGTTAAAACTATTCCATTTACACTTTGCCACATAAATGTGTCTCCACAAAATAAATATAAGTCCAACCTTCAATTCCTGGGCTATATGTAAATTTAAAGGGATAGTTCACCCAAAAATGTATATTTTCCCAGGGCATCCAAGATGTAGGTGACTTTGTTTCTTCAGTAGAACACAAATGATGATTTTTAACTCCAACCGTTGCGGTCTCTTAGTCGTATAATGCGTGTCAGTGGGAACTTCGTCTATAAGAGTAAAAAAAACATGCACAGACAAATCCAAATTAAACCCTGCGGCTCGTGACGACACATTGATGTCCCAAGACACGAAACGATCGGTTTGTGCGAGAAACCGAACAGTATTTATATCATTTTTACCTCTAATACACCACTATGTCCAACTGCCTTGAGCATCCTGTGTGTGAGGTCTGAATGCACTCTGACGACGGAAGTGATCTCTCGCACTCATTGACGGATACGCGCGAGAGATCACTTCCGTCATCAGAAAGCGTTTTCAGACCTCACACACCGGATGCTCAAGGCAGTTGGACATAGTGGTGTACCGATCGTTTCGTGTCTTGGGACATCAATGTGTCGTCACGAGCCGCAGGGTTTAATTTAGATTTGTCTGTGCATGTTTTTTTTACTCTTATAGATTGAGTTCCCATTGCCATGCATTATATGACTGACAGAAGGCAACGGTTGGTGTTAAAAATCATCATTTGTGTTCTACTGAAGAAACAAAGTCACCTACATCTTGGATGCAATGCTTGGATGCAATGCAAGTGTACAATGCTAAATACAGGTGTAAACGGACCAAATCGACCAAAACGGATCTTAATACCAGGTGTCTGCCTATATATCTTACAAAGATTTGACACTGTTTGTAAACTTTGGCAAAAAATTTAAACAAAATAATCAGTCAGGAACCGGCAGGTTCATTCTGCTCTTAAAATTTGTGTGTGCTTTTCAACTGTGTTGTCTGAGGCTATTTTGAAGAGTACTCATTCCTGAATACTGCTGTGCACCTTCCTGTACTGTAGCATATGGAACACAAACCATCTAGCTTCATTTCTCACATTATTATCTAAATCCACTGTAAAAATCATAGTTTTCAATTTAAAATCAGAACTCCAGAGGATGGAGACAGCAGATAAGGTTTGTAACCTTGGAAACTGTCACTTGCGAATACATTTCTACAGGTATTAGTCATGAGAGACAGAGATTCCACTGGGATATATTTGTCCTGTGTGTCCTAGTCTATTTTTATACCTGCTGAATGTTAAAGTCCCATAAGAACCAATTAGATATGTGGATTTGTTTTTATCTTTGCTGGTTGTTATTATGGTCGTCCGAGTGTGAACCCAGGGACCTCACCCTGCAGTCCCACTGGCCAGCTCAGTGTTTCCGAGAGGGTCAGCCGGCAGCACACGCCTCTCATCTGGGATCAGAGCATTCACTTGTTGTGGCACAGAAGTCCAGTGTGCACTTGCTAAGAGCACACCTTTTTATTTTACTTTAGCTTTTTGTTTTGTTTTGTTAATTGATAACATAAAGGTCCACATTGCGGCTTATTCTAGCCAAGATCTGATCCAAGCCAAATTCTAGCCAAAATCTGCCCACTTAAGAGATCCTCTGACATGTTAAAGGGATAGTTCCCCCAAAAATAAAAATTGTCATCATTTACTCACCCTGAAGTTGTTTAAACCTATATGAGTTTCTTTCTTCTGTTGAACACAAAAGAAGATATTTTGAAGAATGTTGGTAACCAAATAGTTTCTGGTCCTCATTGACTTCCATAGGATTTATTTTTTCATACTATGGAAATCAAAGGGGACCAGAAACTGTTTGGATACCAACATTTTTCAAAATATCTTCTTTTGTGTTAACAGAATCTCATTCAGGTTCAGAACAACTTGGGGGTGAGCAAATGATGATAGAATTTTCATTTTTGTGTGAAAAAATCCCTTTACCAACCACATTTTTTTATATTATATCCGACTGGAGGGGGATGAAATGAAATAAAATAAAATAAAATTGGTTTTAGCTTTCTTTTTTTAGATAAAATAAAACTTTTATTTAGCAAGGAAGCATTATATTTATCAAATGTGACAGTAATTTGTAATATTAAAAAAAAGATTTTTTTTTGTTGATACATTTCAGGGGGAGAAGTAAAGTTCAGAAAACTATGAAAAAACAGCCCCAGACCATGACACTCCCACCACCATGCTTGACTGTAGGCAAGACACACTTGTCTTTGTACTTCTCACCTGGTTGCCGCCACACACGCTTGACACCATCTGAACCAAATAAGTTTATCTTGGTCTCATCAGACCACAGGACATGGTTCCAGTAATCCATAACCTTAGTCTGCTTGTCTTCAGCAAACTGTTTGCGGGCTTCCTTGTGCATCATCTTTAGAAGAGGCTTCCTTCTGGGACAACAGCCATGCAGACCAATTTGATGCAGTGTGCGGCATATGGTCTGAGCACTGACAGGCTGACCCCCCACTAGGGTTGGGAATCGTTTGAAATTTTCCGGTTCCGGTTCTGCCTAACGGTTCTGGTTCTGGTTCCATTAAAATTATTAAACAACTAATAAAAATATAGCTGTAAGGAAAAAATGCAAAATATTCAACTACTCAATGCTCAATACTGTTTATTACTTATTGTCAACTTAATTTAAAGGCTGGCAATGTCAAAATGTAACACATATTTCAGAATAGGGATCTTCATCATAAGACAAATCACAAACCAAGGCACAACATTCTCATTTTCTACCAGAAACAGAACTAAATAGAAGAAGTGAGGGATAGCCTTTGAAAGTGAGGGAAAATGGAGCAGCAAAGCTGTCTAAATTAACAGGACAACCGTATACAATCAAAACAATAATTTAACTCAGCCTTACTAATGCAAAATTTCTTGAGCTCAACAGTGTTTTCCTACTTAAATTATATTTTCCAAAATTCTCCTTACATGACATTTATAAATTAAAATAACTTTTGAGTTAATGCAGCAAAATAAGAAATATGCATTAGAACAAAATGGCTTGAATAAAAAAAGTCCACTCCTGCTAACAGCTACAGTGACAAACTCAGTGTTGTTGATGAGATGAATTTTGTTGAATAAATACCTGTTAGTGTTTACAGATGTTTTTTATGCAGACAGAGGAAGTAAAGCAACAATACAGCCATTAAATGCACAAAAGTGAGTACACCCCTAAGTGAAAATTTTCCAAATTGGGCCCAAAGTGTCAATATTTTGTGTGGGCACCATTATTTTTCCTGCACTGCCTTAACCCTCTTGGGCATGGAGTTCACCAGAGCTTCACAGGTTGCCACTGGAGTCCTCTTCCACTCCTCCATGATGACATCACAGAGCTGGTGGATGTTAGAGACCTTGCGCTCCTCCACCTTTCATTTGAGGATGCCCCACAGATGCTCAATAGGGTTTAGTCCATCACCTTTACCCTCAGCTTCTTTAGCAAGGCAGTGGTCATCTTGGAGGTGTGTTTGGGGTCTTTATCATGTTAGAATACTGCCCTGCGGCCCAGTCTCCGAAGGGAGGGGATCATGCTCTGCTCATTCATGGTTCCCTCAATGAGCACTCATGCAGCCCCAGACCATGACACTCCCACCACCATGCTTGACTGTAGGCAAGACTCTTTGTACTCCTCACCTGGTTGCCGCCACACACGCTTGACACCATCTGAACCAAATAAGTTTATCTTGGTCTCATCAGACCACAGGACATGGTTCCAGTAATCCATATCCTTAGTCTGCTTGTCTTAAGCAAACTGTTTGCTGGCTTTCTTGTGCATCATCTTTAGAAGAGGCTTCCTTCTTGGAGGACAGCCATGCAGACCAATTTGATGCAGTGTGCGGCATATGGTCTGAGCACTGACAGGCTGACCCCCCCCACCCCTTCAACCTCTGCAGCAATGCTGGCAGCACTCATATGTCTATTTCCCAAACAAACCTCTGGATATGATGCTGAGCACGTGCACTCAACTTCTTTGGTCGACCATGGCAAGGCCTGTTCTGAGTGGAACCTGTCCTGTTAAACCGCTGTATGGTCTTGACCACCGTACTGCAGCTCAGTATCAGTACGGTTCAGTTTCTTGCCAATCATCTTATGGCCTAGGCCATCTTAATGTAGAGCAACAATTCTTTTTTTCAGATCCTCAGAGTTCTTTGCCATGAGGTGCCATGTTGAACTTCCAATGACCAGTATGAGAGAGTGAGAGTGATAACACCAAATTTAACACACCTGCTCTCCATTCACACCTGAGACCTTGTAACACTAACGAGTCACATGACACCAGGGAGAGAAAATGGCTAATTGGGCCCAATTTGGACATTTTCACTTAGGGGTGTACTCACTTTTATGGCCAGCGGTTTAGACATTAATGGCTGTGTGTTGAGTTATTTTGAGGGGACAGCAAATTTACACTGTTATACAAGCTGTACACTCACTACTTTACATTGTAGCAAAGTGTAATTTTTCTGTGTTGTCACATGAAAAGATATAATAAAATATTTACAAAAATGTGGGGGGTGTACTCACTTCTGTGAGATACTGTATATAAAATGCATATTTTTAAAAGTTAAATTCTTTACCAATGTAAGGTACTACTTTATATATATATATATCAGTCAAATCTGGAATAAATTCTAAGGTACATTTTAAGTAAAAAAGCACTATACGCATAAAATAGCTCTATATTAATGTGTCAAGTTGCAAACTTCTACAGTATGTGACTCTGCTGACACACTACTGTCACAGGGTATAAACCTGTCATACTGTTCAGTCCTACATCAGTGTGTTTGTGGTTGAGTGTTTTTGTATCCTAGCATGTATCTGCTAAAAGATGAGCATTTTTGTGTATTTGTGAGATGAACTGTGACGTCAACGTCTGACTTGTGTCTGATTAGCGTGGCCTCACACTGTCTTAGACTCCCGTCTGTAGTATGAACTCTCGTACACCCTCTGCTCTCTCACATGCTTCTTTAAAATGACACTCAAAAGGGATACATGATCTCAAATTAAAACGGCTCTGCTTTTAATCCAACAGCCTCTCATTCACAAACCCCCAATTAACATCAATTTCTCTGTCTCGCTTTCTCCCTCTCTCCCTCTCCTTCTCTCTCTTTCAGCCCATTGGGTGTAATTAAACTGGCACTTTTCATTGATGAAGGCTTATGTACAGCTGGAGGAGATATGTGTTTGTGTGTGACAGAAAGAGAGAGAACTTGAACAAAGAAACATAAGAAACGTGGCAGGAGACCATTACTAGGATGTTTCACTCGTCATTTTTGTCATTCCCACATTAACAAACTATGCCCACGTGTTAAGCACACAGTAGCTACCGAATTTAACACACTATTCGCTCCTTCCTATGAGTTTTACAGCAGACTATCATTTTTCTTGGTCTTTAGAAATCATAGAGCTCAATGTTTTTTGTAATGTTCACAACATGTTGGCACTAATAGTTCAACGTTCATTGCATTAGTTTTGACTGCATATCTGTCTGTTCACTATCTAAATATAGCTGATAATGTGGATTTAATGTATAGCTCTATTTAAATCAGCTATTGTCTGGCCTAATCTTTATAATCTCAATAAGAAGCTTTTATAATGGGTATTGTAATGTTAGTTAGTTTTTCTATTCAGTTGATGTGCATTAATTTAATTCAGCAATAAGCTTCTGAGGCATTATTCACAGATCCCTTTGTGAATTGTATTTGGTCCCATTAGCAAAACCTATGAATAAATGTGATGAGAAGAGGAAAGAGGAAATCCTGTCATAAGAGTATATATATGAGTATATATATATATATGGCTATACAATATTTCCACATTATCAGCTAGGAAAACAGAACAAAGACACAAATGAAATAGACTTGCCTGAAAAACATCAAGCACTAGAAATTAGAAATACTACATAAATGTATAAAAAAAACAACTTTATATTCTTCACCGTGTAAATTAAATACACATTTATTCTTATTAAAATTACAAAAGTGATTCAGTCAAGAGCAGTGAGAGATTTGATCTTTTTTTTTGTTGTTTGATCAACATTAATGACACAGGCGACAGCAGGTATATTTGGATGCCGTCACTTTAAGACCGACTACGCGGATCCAATATACTTGTGTGTTCTTTCTCAACTCTTTACATTCACATAAATGACTGTTCACTTGCAAAGACGGTCACTTTGACACATAAGTATGTGTATTTAACCGTTCAAGCCCAATTATGCGGCAAACAGAACTCAGTTTAGTACTCACACGCTTTATGAGCAGCGGCTTCATGTGCACGCATCTCTCAGACAGTGCTCAGAAACAGTCTCTCAGACATATAGCACATATAGCAAAATTAGTTCTTTTTCACTGCGTACTAGGCTCCAACGGTTTAAAATTACTTGTTTTTAAAGATAAGATTTCGTAACCGCACACAGCACAGCAATGTCACATGAGCTTAACCGCGATAGAGACGATAGTTCAAAATCTCTACTGATTGACAAATTTCTACCGGTTAATCGTGTCTACCAGTATATCGCCCATACCGATTCTATTATAGTTTTTATTAATATTTGTTTTTAATTTTATATTTTCTGTTTTCTATTTAATTTTAGTTTTGTTTGTGTTTGTCATTTTTAAAATCTATATATTGTTTGTATTTATTCTTTAGTTGTTTTGGTACATCAGTTTAAACTAAATGAAAATGAGAAATGCAGCCTTGTCAACTAGCTGAAATTAAACAAATTATGGTTTTAATTTGTTTTATTTTATCTCAAGTAGCTACTTTTTATGGTTTTTGTTACCTTCAAAGGCATTTTAAATAATTTTCTGAATAGCACACAATTCTAAAGGGCCGCTCACTAGGCCTTTCTATCTCTTTGACCTACCATTCTTCTTCATGTTACCTCACACATCTCCACCTCTCTCTTTCGTCTTCTCTGCTAGACCTGTCTTCTAAACGTGTTTCTCCTCCTAGCTGCAGGAACATGCGGCATGTCCGTAATAAGCGAGTGTGTCTGAGAAATGACAGGGTTAGAGCTCACTAATGCACTGAGAGTTGCACCCTTCTTTACTGCAAACCACTAGAGAGGGAGGGAGATGGACAGAGAAAGAGAGAGTCCACACTACTCTATACCTGATTGAGGTAATAGGCCTGTGTAATTGTTCAGATTGTCACTTGCCCTTTTCGGCAGAAGTGGTTGGAAAAGAGAGAGCAATGGCCCTTGGGTATGCCCTCATCTCCCACTGAGGAGCACAGGCAGATATTTAAAACTTTTCAGAAAAATACTCTTCCCTCTCCAAAGACAAAAGAAGTGCTGAACTAACCCATTAGAAAGGATCTTAAAAGCCAAATTGGTGGGTGTCAGTGATCCAGTGTCTATTTGAGTTTTCACAGGCCATTATTTTAAGTGATTTTGAGATGTAATTAGTTTGGACGCAACAATTCTTTTGGATAATTATTGCCATTTTATTCCAGCATTTAGGTGGTCGTCTTTAACTAATGGAAGTTTAATCACCACTAAATATCCAGTACATTACCCAGTCTGAAACCCATGTTTTTTTTGTTTTTGTTTTTTTTTCCTCAAAACTAACCATTATCTGTTGGAAAAAAATTAATTAAAATTGTTTTTAAAATTAAATAAAATATGTTAAGATGGTTAATTACTTCCAACATATACTGTCAGTATTTTCTTTTTCGAAAAATATTTTTTTGTTACAGCTGTAAGGGATGATGTTCAGTCACAGCCAGTCATATCCCAAAATAGTGCGATTTGACTGACAGAGTGATCAGAAGAGGGATTTATTTTGCGACAGTATTCAACTGACTAAACATTATCCGGCTTATTAAATGACTACTTGCTAAATAAATAAATATGTGGACATGAAATATTGATTTGAGTTGAAATAGTTTTTTATTCTTGTATATTATCTATAGGGATAGTTAACCCAGAAATGAAATATTAATATATACTGTAATTAATTAATATTACTGTCATATTGTTGCAGTGTTTGTCTTCTAGGCAGATTGTTTTGTAATGCACAATTTTTTTCTTCTTAGTGAAAACTTTAAAGGAACAGTTACCAAACCAGATACCAAACCTGGTTGACTTACTGTCTTCTGTGGAACATAAAAAAAAGGATACAATTTTACATTATATTACGGTAATATAAAATGTCATTGTCGCTACAATCAATAACTAGAGTGCAAGATGGCAGCAGTTATGGATATGTATATTGTATAAGACATGAAAGTAGTGCCCATTTCATTTACCCAGATAAGTAAACATATATATATATATATATATATATATATAGTGTTGCCAATTGCCAATTGTGATAATTAGGAAATATCTGGTCACTGAATGCTGTGATTGACCGATCATAATCAAGTATTCCAGAGAGCTGTGTGAGTCAGCTGTTCATTATTAAAAAATAAACCCCAACAAGTCTTGAGTGATCAAGTCTTGTATTAACCTGAAAAATAACCTGTTTATTTTTGCGATGGTGCCTTTATTGGCCCATTTCACGTCTTCTGTATACTTTTTCTGGTCTGTGATCTGTCACATGCATGTTTATTTGTCTGTCTTGCCATCATTAGAACAGTCGCCTCTGGGAGGATCTCAGCGCCTGCTAATTGCTCTGGGAGTATTTTTTGTATCTTGAACCCTCTGGGTTTAATAGTCACCAAGAAGTGATACTTTAAATGTATCACTTGTTGGAGCTGTGATGCCTCTCTTCCTGTGGGGGAAGATTGAGTGTGTGTTTGATGGTAAATAACACCGCACTTCCTGTGAGGAATTGGTTGTATATTGTTGACAGAGGTTCTTTCCCACTTTGCTCGTGGTTCACCTGCTGTGTCGATGGGAATAGACAAAGCTTGTAAGCTTTGAACCTTGTCTATTCTTTGTGTAACTGAATAAGGTTTAAATCATTTGTGTCTTAATCATTTTGTTATTGTTATATTCACAATATTTGTTTTCTTCTGTGAAACGTACAGGGCACATGCAATGAAAGTGTAATTACAAAATTTCGCAAAGGACAGACAAGCTCTATAAAAGTGGTTCAGATAATCCAAGTATGTTGAAGCCAAATGAAAGCTTTGTGTTAGGAATAGATGGAGATTATGCGGCAATAACGTGGTATATGATGGTCAGATACCATGCTACTTCAATAGAACTTAAAGGGATAGTTCACCAAAAAATCAGAAGTCTGTCATTATTTGCTCACCCTCATGTTGTTCCAAAACCATACAACTTTGTTCTTTTTTTAAAACTCAAATGAAGATATTTTTGAAGAGATTCCCCTACATTCAAAGTCCCTTCCCCAAAACTTTGATGCTTCAAAAAATTTATAAAAAAAAAACATAGTAAAAGGAATCTGTATGAGTTGAGCTTATCAAGTGCATCAAGCAAGCATGTTTGAGCTTCGTTTTACCATATTTGATATGCTCTGTGTTTGCATTGATCTATGTTTCTACATGAAAAAGTATATTAGTTCCGTTCATATAAAGCGAACATATCTATTCAGAACACTTGAATTGAACCACTTGATTCATACGGATTACTTTTATCATGTATGAACATTTTGGTTAAACTTCGAACCTTTTGAAAGTTTTGGTGTAATTGATGTTTAATGGAGGGACGGACATCTCTCAGGTTTCATTAAAAACATCATCATTTATGTTTTGAAGATGAGCGAAAGTCTTATAGGTTTGGAGTAGGGGTGCAACGGTTCAAATTGCTCACGGTTCGGTTCGTATCACTGTTTTAGGGTCACTTTTTCGGTACGGTTCGGTATGTGCTATGTTCAGGGAAAATAGGACTACTGTCAAATAAAAATAAAGAAAATAAGAAAAAATAATTAAACTACAAGCAACATCACAAATAAATACAATAGAGCAGACATTCAAATAAAATGAACCGTGCTTTTCAGGTTTTTCAGGTATCTAACAATAGTTTTCTGGTACAGAAAATGGATAAAGTAATCAAATATAAAAAAAACACTTCATATTATCTTCACTGTTTAAATTAAATAAGGATTAATCATTATTTAGTTACAAAAGCTATTCAGTCAAGAGCAGTGAGTGATTTCCTTGTCATATTTTGTTTGATTTAACATTAAAAACACAGACTGCAGGAATAGTTTTTTTCCCTTTAAGACATGCACAATCCATGTTGACATAATTTTTGTATGAATTTGTCCGCTGAAGCGCAAGACCTGAAAGAGAACTCGGTATTTGCGTGCTGTCTGAAATAAGCTTGTGCGCGCTTCGGATGAGCGCACTCGCAAATCTTCTCACAGCGCGCGCGAGTTCTCTTTCGCGTCTTGATCTTGAATGTTTAAATTAGCAAGGCCTAAATGAGTTTAGTTTAAACACAGATAGCAACGTGTGCTGTTCAGGTCTCACCTGCACTCGCGCTCTATCAACACCCGGGTGATGACGGCGTAAATGACAGGTCATTAAAGGGTTAGTGGAAAACAGACAGACAGAGTTCAGATAATGTATGTTTCAGTCGATGGACGCGCAAAACGTTACAACAACAATAATCAAAAAGCGCGGACAAAACAGTCACTCTTTGTAAACTTGGTTCACTGCGAGTGCCGTATGCTTTAAAGGGTTAGTTCACCCAAAAATGAAAATTCTGTCATTTATTACTTACCCTCATGCCGTTCCACACCCGTGAGACATTCGTTCATCTTCGGAACACAAATTAAGATATTTTAGTTGAAATCCGATGGCTCCATGAGGCCTTCATAGCCAGCAATGACACTTCCTCTCTCAAGATCCATAAAGGTACTAAAAACACATCTAAATCAGTTCATGTGAGTACAGTGGTTCAATATTGATATTATAAAGCGACGAGAATATTTTTGGAGCGCCAAAAAAACAATATAACTACTAATTTAGTGATGGCCGATTTCAAAACACTGTTTCAGGAAGCATCGGAGCACAATGTATCAGTGTATCGAATCTGCTGTTTGGAGCGCCAAAGTCACGTGATTTCAGCCGTTGGCAGTTTGACACGCGATCCGAATCATGATTCGATACACTGTTTCATTTGTGCTCCGATGCTTCATGAAGCAGTGTTTTGAAATCGGCCATCACTAAATAAGTCGTTATTTAGTTTTTTTGGCGCACCAAAAATATTCTCGTCGCTTTATAATATTAATATTGAACCACTGTACTCACATGAACCAATTTAAATATGTTTTTAGTACCTTTATGGATCTTGAGAGAGGACGTGTCATTACTCCCTATAAAGGCCTCACTGAGTCATCGGATTTCAACAAAAATATCTTAATTTGTGTTCTGAAGATGAACAAAGGTCTTACGGGTGTGGAACGGCATGAGGGTAAGTAATAAATGACAGAATTTTCATTTTTGGGTGAACTAACCCTTTAAAGCATACGGCACTCGCAGTGAACCAAGTTTACCAAGAGTGACTGTTTTGTCCGCGCTTTTTGATTATTGTTGTTGTAACGTTTTGCGCATCCATCGACTGAAACATACATTATCTGAACTCTGTCTGTCTGTTTTCCACGTTGGTATTTTAAACAAACCATATTAACCAATAGATGCATCGTCATTCGAGATGGACCGCGGTGCAAGTGCGTGCCGAACCGTAAGTGGAGAACGGTACGGTTCGATTTTTTTTACTGAAAACCGTTGCACCCCTAGTTTGGAGCGACAATGATTTTAGGGTGAATTATCCCTTTAATGTTTACTATATTCATGTACTTTGGGTTTTGGATGGTACCCCAAGGTATTTCAAGGAATATCAGGGTAGAATGTCCAAAAACATGGTAACACCATGGTACTTTTTTTGTCAGCATATTTCAGATTACTTTGTGGTCCATATTTTTGCTTATGTGCATGTTTGGTTTGATTTTCATCACATCTCCATTGGTTTTCCCAAATCCCAACAATGCCATTCATGTAGATGTACATCTCATCCACATATTAAATGGTGAAGCCCAACAGAGCTGCATTGAGTGTAATAATGTAAAAGTACATTTGAAACGGTGCTGCTCATAGGCTGATAACCATCATTTGCTTGAACAAGTAATGGGAACAGATGTCTTCATTTAGAAGACAGGAATGTGATGTTTGCCTTGGTTAAAGTAATGAAACACCTATATATAGACAAGCAAAGTCTCATAACCCTCTCGGCATGTGGTACGTATCCCATCATACCTTCCAGTGTGTTTGCTTCCCCTCTTGGCTCTATCAAGGCTGTCACGGTCTCTTTGTTCGGCACCATTCCATTGCTGCCAGCTCCGTCCGTGTTATTCATTAGACAAGGGTCAGCGTGAGAAGATCAGGCACTACGAGCAAATAAAACCGGTGACATGCTCATCAGATCATCAGTCAGCCGCTAGATTAATGCTTTTGTTCTTTAATTAGCAACAGCACCAAACCGTGACTCAAACGGCACAAACTAATCATTAAAAATGAGAGGAGAATGAATCATAGGCACACTCTTGTTTTCATTTTCTTTTCTTTTTTGTGGTGGGCGTTTATGTACCTTCTGTGTGCCCATTAAAAAGATGTTTTGTGTGTGTATTAACAAGGGAACAAGCCGTCAGTTGTCACTATTCGGTTAATTGTTTGCGGTGCCTCGTTTATGAAAGTAGGCGTTCTGACATAACTGCACATGCTGGTTATGTCGGCTTTTTAAGAAGAATGAAGAGTTAACGCCTGTAGTCTCTTCACTGACTGGCTTGACACTTGAAGAGACAATTAACATGCAGTAGTTTATTTAGTGCTTTAACCTCCATTTTCAAACCCAGTGTTTGTTACAAAGGTTGTATGGTAAAGTAGAAAAGACATTCAAGCGTACATTTAGACTCTGTAAATACTCTCTGTTCTCTGTTTTAAATTTGGCTAACCTGTTTGCACAGGAAAGCCTGATGAATGAGGTTGGCAGTTGAGTTGCTTTGTGTTGTGAATATAAGAGTTGCCAAATGATAGTTGCTGACCAGTTTGGTTCAAGTTTAAGGTACACTGTGTAACTTTTAATCAAAACTGCATACATTTTGCGGAAGAACATTGTTTTGTTTGTGCTTCAGCTTGACCCTTTACAATAGATAATGCTTTACAATGAACTCTGTTTGAGAGCTACATATGGCATTTTATCTGTTCAATGAAATACCTTACTCTGTTCAGTAAAAAAAAGCGATCTTTGCGTCAGGCGAAGGAAGTATGCACGCAATTTCCGGCAAAAACCATTCTGACATGTCTAACATATAAATACTTATAATAGGCTAACTTTAGTGAATCAGGGTAAGACAAAAACACATTTTGGAAGAAGGTTTGATGATGTATTGACCTTTAAATTTTGTTAATTTTGAATAAAAAAAGTTTTAGGCCTGGTTTCACAGACAGGGCTTAGCCTAAACCAGGATTTGGCCTTAGTTCAATTAGGGTGTTTAAGTAGCTTTTATAGATGTTCAGTAGAACATCAGAGACAAAATAATGGCACTGACATATTTTAAGATATGTCAGTACAAGTTGCCTTTAGTTAAAACAGCTCAAACATGCATTTTAGTCTAAGTCTAGCTTAAGCCTTGTCTGTGAAACCGGGGGATTGTGTACTATAGTTCATCTTAAATGGACAGTTAACCCAAACATGAAAATTCTGTCATCATTTTCTCACCCTCATGTCTTTCTAAACCTGTATGACTTTCTTCTACGGATCAAAGATATTTTGAGAAATGTCGCTTTTTTTTTTCTTTTTTTTTCTCCATAAAATGGAAGTCAATGGGCACCAAAATTCTTGATTACTAAAATATCTTATTTTGTTTTCCACAGAAGGATGAAAGTTGGAACGACATGAGGATAAATAAACATTGATAGAATTTAAATATTTGTGTGTACTATTTAAAATTCAGTTTACATCAGTGATGGTAACTACTGTATAATGATAACTATAACCATACAGTTTACTAACTCTAACTAGAGCAAAATTTGCTTTAAAGAATATAGAAGTCCACATCACAACTATATCAATAACGACATGGAATAACACATTAACGTTAACATTGATTGAACACAACTGCAGCACGTGTTAAGCCCCGAACACACCAAGCCGACGCCGACGAACTAGTGGCAATGAAAGCAGGGTTGGCTCACGTCGGCAGCGTCTGGGTCCAAAGTTGCCTTGACACACCAAACCGACGCTCGACACCCGACGGCCAAGTAGCACGTCCGTTCTGTGCCTGCGTAAGAAGAAATGCCTTTCCGTACCAGCAGGTGGCAGTAGATGAACAGCCAATCAGATTGATCAGATGGCCCGACTGACCGACAAGCTCCGACGGCGATTCAACATGTCGAATCGGCCCAAAAAAAAGCTGACGAGTACCAACTTCAGCCGACGGTGCGGAACACACTGAGAAAACGAACAGAATCTGCCCGACGGCCGACCGTCGGCTTGGTGTGTTCTGGGCTTTAGAATGTACTTTATAATTTGTTGTTATAGACGCTAATATATTTATCATTATTAGCCATCGTTATATGTATCGTTCTTGGTGTAAATGTACCTTAATATAGTTTAATGATAGCAAAGTAAATTGATCACAGAATTTGATATTTTTAAGGTAGCTTTGTACTTAAATATTTACTTGAGTAGTCTATGCAGTCATGCAGACTTTTTCTCTAGGGCTGCCCTCGACTAAGGGTTTTTCTGGTCGACTAGTAGTCGTTCATTTTAAGTGATAGTCAACTAATTGTACGTTCATTAATAAACCATATAAATCATAATAAAGAGCCTTTAATGCCCGCATAGACTAATCGGCGTTCGAGCGCATGCACAAAGCTTGCCATAGCGCACCAGCAGAAGCAATGATTATGAATGCATCAGCAGGAGACTGCTTTAACATTTTATTAATTAATTAATTTATTTCTTTATTTATTTATTTGGAACCCCATTAGCTTCCTCGAATGGTCGCTAATCTTCCTGGGGTCCATTTTACAAATCAAACATATTATATACAATCACATCACACTTTTTACAATATGTTATCAAAAGAATAAATACAATTCAATTTGAGTCATTACACTTAATTTTCATTACAGATCATACATTTTTTCACCAGCTTTTTAAAATAATATCTGTTGCTTATTTGTCTCATACACATTGACAGTTGATTCCAAGCTACCGAAGATCTAAATAGTACAGTTCTCCTCATACAATTTGACTGTGCAAAAGGAACAACTAAATCACCAGAGCTGACCTGCCGAGTAATATATTGGTTGCAATACCCACTGTACACCAATTTATCCACAAAAAATCTGGGATTGTTTTTATAGATGGCATTATGCATGTAGCACAGAAGACTTATCTTTAATTTATCCTGTACCTTCAGCCATACTAATATAGTGTGCATCTCATTCACACTGGTCCTGTACGAACAGCCAAGAGCTACCCTGGCCGCTCTATTCTGTGCAAGTTGAAGTTTTTTCAAGTGCTCCTGTGTAGCACTGGACCAAATAACTGAGCAGTACTCCAGGTGTGACAAGACCAGAGACTGGACAACTGTTCTCATGACTGAGGGTGGACAAAACGGCACACACTTCCTAGACAAGGCAATGCCTCTGCCTATCCTGGAAACAATATGATTTATCTGATCAGTCCATGAGAGCTGATTATCCAGCTTGACACCCAAGAGTTTAGTTTTAGTAACCTGCTCAACCGAAGTTGTATCAATAGTCAAATTTAGGTTACATGGTTTATTTAACAAATGTTTAGTACCAAAAATGATACATTTGGTTTTGAAAATATTTAGAACTAATTTGTTCAAATTAACCCAGTTGATAATCAAATTTAATTGGTTTTGAAGGTTCAGACTTAGATTGGTGATTGAAGGAGATGCACAAAATAAACTTGCATCATCTGCATACAGTACAACTTCTGCATTTCTAACAACATGAGGCAAATCATTCACAAAAATTGAAAATAAAAGTGGACCCAAACAGCTGCCCTGTGGAATACCGCATGATATACATTTACTGTCAGAAAAACTACCATTAAAAAATACTATTAATTGATAAACTAGAGTTTTCTGTATTTTCGGCTGCAATGATGAAGATGACAATGCTGACTCATCATCTTGCAGTAGTGCACGCACCTATATCCACGTTTCATAAAGATTGCATATTGAGAATATTTGTTTTCCATTTGAATTGGTTCATTTAAAAGTAGACATTTTGATTTCTATAGATATATTTTTCATGTCTGTGAGGCAAGTTTACATGGAGTTTTGTTATTGTGAGTGCACACAAATAAAAGTAGACTCTACACAGATTCAAATGATTATCTGTATGACCAAAAATGATCGAGTATTTTAAGTGCGAGTGATTCTTCCCGTCACTTCCTGTGTTTTTTTTTTTCCTGCGACTTAATACAATTTTAGTCGACTAAGCCTCTTCTCGTTGACTAATGGTTAGTCGACTATTAGGGTAACCCTAATTTTCTCTAATTCTTCAAGCTAGGCCTGGGTTTCACCAACTACCTCACAATATGTATTATGTACAATCTCAGTATTATAAATGGATACTGACTAATATAACTGCTAATGCTCAAGAGAGTGATGTTATCTGAATACGCACATCAAAAATAGATACAAGTGCCCAAAGTAATGATAGAATATTATCATAAAAGAGCACTTTTATTTCAAAATACTCTTTTAGGTTATGACTCTTATACCTATATACTGATAATTCTGGCTTTGTGAAATAAAATGGAGAGGTATTAGGCCGCCTGCGTGGTATATTAAACATCCTGACATCCTTTCTTCTGAAAGCTCCTGACCTCATTCCTTAAATCACACTTTTGGCTTTCTAAAGTACCGCTTTGAGAGGCAGGGGTTTGATTGACAGGTGCTAATGGGGTCAGAGGTTACAGGCAAGTACATTAGGGCTTTCTGCTCATGCTGACCCCTGCCACACTTTCTGTCAGAACTGAAGGGCAGCATGATGCATTTCTGCTGCTCGATATGTCTGAGTGACCGGTCCTCCCCACAGACATCAACCCCACCGCCCCGGCCCAAAACTACATACTATATATTACTACTTTGGTCAGTAGACACCTCTCGTTTGATTAAAGCAATGTTTTCACCACTGTTTGTTACAGTTGTTCTCATTAATGGCTATGTCAGTGTGCACAAAATCAGATAAGCTTGGCACAACATCTGCTAAATGATGTCTTCGGTATAAACATAGCCATCCAAGTGAAGCCTGAAGTGCCACATACAATTAATTATTGCATTTCATTGGACACACACACGTTGATGTTCCTTGTGCAAGTCATTATCCTGTTACAAACCACATTTACACACATCCGTGGTACATATTTGTAATTACTGTCAAACATAATGCGACACACACACTCATGCACTAGTAAAAACAGATACATGACTAATGATCATTCTCAAATCCTGACATGAGATAAATTTGGTGTTTTTCTTGAGAGAAATTCATCAGTTCTGGCACATCCGCTCTAATGGTCTTTTAATGCTCAAATCAGCAGCCATTTCTGTCAAACGAAATTCCTCCCTTGAGCCTTCGCAACTGGTTGGCAAGTAAAATAACGTCCTATTATGCTGCTCTTTTTCATAGGGAGACATAAAGGAGACTCGTTTTGCTCGTCATTAGTGAGAATTTGCATTTATTGCCTGTTTATTTTACCGTTAAATGTATTTTCTTTCTTTATGTTCTTTGTAAGTGTTTTTTAGGGGTGTTCATAAAGTACGTGTTCTTGCATCCCATCTGTGCTTTTTAAATGTTGGTCTGTGAATATGTGCATCAAACAGACATATTTGGTTGTCTAGTCCCATCTTCCACCATATGCGTTGTATTTTTAAGATGTGAAAAGTTAAAATAGTTGTTTTAATATTTTTTTCTTTTAAAAATGTATACTGAAATCACACTTTTGTTGTTGTTTATGCATTTACTTGGGATAACACTTTGTTTTGCAGTCCTTATTACACGTTACATGTACTTTATATTGTAATAACAGTAAATTATGCATAATTACATGCAACTTACCCTAACCCTATAGTAAGTACATGTAGTTTATTAATATCTCGGAGTAATTAAATGTTGAATTACATTCAGGGCCTAAAACAAACTTTTTGTCACACCTGCCAATTTCTGTTGACCAGCCATATATATTTGTTACCAGCCATGAAACGTATAGATTAATCCTTATTAAAGTTACAAAAGTTATTCAGTCAAGAGCAACGAGTGATTTATTTATTTATTTATTTTGTTTTTGTTTTGTTGTTTGATTAAAATTAAATACCACATACAGCAGCAGGAAAAACAGGCTGCTGCCACTTTAAGAACTAATGCATGGATCAATTATACTGTTACACATGCATTTTCTTTCTTAACTGTTTGTTCACTTATGACTTACCGTTTACGAGGATACTTGCCAAGACAGGCATTTTGACAATTTATTTTGAATATGTCTGTTCAAGCGGGAGATGATGTAAAAGAGAGCTCAGTTCAGTATTCATGCGCTGTCTGAGACACAGATTTTCTGGGTACTTTGTTCACGTTTAATTGCATTGTTAGAATTCATAAAAATGTTACCGGCCAACTGGTGATTGACACCATTTCATTCATTTTAGGTCTTGATTACACTGTAACACGGACACCTTAAAATAAAGTGTAACCTAAGATTGCGAGTCGTCCGATTTATGTTAACAATTTTGCATATTTGTTTGGCTTATGCAGTTTATTGTTTTTTGTTTTTTGTTTTCTTAAAGTTTTTCATGGTTTCTGTACATTTTTCCTGCTTTTGTAGGGGATGCACGTTCAGGCTGACATGGACTTTACGGCCAAGGGAACCGGCAACAACAAATCTGGCTCTTTTAGTGTCAAGTAAGAAGTGTCTCTCTCTCTCTGTTTGTGCGTGTTTGTGCGTGCGTGCGTGCGTGCGTGCGTGTGTGTGTGTGTGTGTGTGTGTATAAAATTAACATTATCGTTCAAAAATTTGGGGTCAGGAAGATTTTTATTTATTTATTTATTTTTTTTGTAAGAATTTGATACTTTTATTTTTAGGATGCATTGAATTGACAAAAGTGACAGTAATGACATTTATAATGTTATAAAATTGATTTCAATTTGAAATAAATGCTTTTTTACACTTTCTAAAGTGTTTCAACTTTCACTTTTTCAACTAGTTAAAAGTGATGATTGTTCTCCATACTAAAGTGTTACCAAAACTTTGTACCAATCCCAAACCTTTGAACAGTAGTGTGTGTACAGTAGGATCCAAAAGTCTGAGACCACTAGTCAAAATGCTTACAATCTGTTTTTTTTAATAACATAACTGTCACTACAAATGTTATTATTAGCATTACAATTTATGTAGAAAGTTTAATTGAAATTGTTTTTGTGCAGTTTGGGCTTCAGTGGAATCTCCTGATCATCTATACATCTATATTGACTCACATTTACTTATTTCACTTGTGATCTAGAAATTGTTCAAAATCTAAAATATTTTTTCTTTATTTTACATCATAAATTTTCTTTTGTTTTTAAATCAATTTCTTTATTTGTCTCCAGGTTTGAATTGAAAAGTCCTAGATTTTCAGTGAGGTCTTATACTTTTAGACCCCACTATACTGTAAATGTTGTTGTTTTTGTTGTTTAATCTGTGCTATTTTCTCTCTCTCTCTCTCTTCCTTATATCATATCATTAGCTAACATTCAAATTTTCCTGCTCCTCATTGAGAAGATCAAGGCTTTGTGGCACTCGCATATAAAATGATTATTCATTAAGCAGCTTCAGAAAGCAGAGGGGAAGGGCTCACACAACACAAACAAACACATGCATTAATCAAGGAGAGAGATGACTAATGAGCCAGTCTGGGATTAGAGACTCTCTCGCCAGCCTCCTCTGAATCCCAGAGCACATCTGAAGGCACACACCCGGCCTTCAATACCTCTGATCGACACTTCTGATACACTCTCTGTTCCTGTACACCAGCAACACATACTCAAACACGCTCTTTAGACAGGACCATGGTGGTGTGAATGGCATTGGATCATGCTTGCTTTAAGGCGATCCATCAATTTCCAAAAACATTAATAAAAATTGTCTTTGTATTTTTATTTTACATTCATCCTCTTAGTGGCAATTTTGTCCAGGCTTCAGCAAAATTCTAGGGCTGCAACAACCATCGATAAAATGGTTTATAGTCAGAGTCCCGTGAATATTTCCATTTTGCATAACTCAGAGGTCAGCAACCTATGAATAATCTCTGACATGTGACAGTAGCTAAAGAGGTGTATGTATTACATTTAATTTTAAATCAATATATTGTTTTATGTAAATGAGTTGGCAGGATATTTTTCACATTGTTTTGCAAAAAACAGAAAAAACACACAAAGAAACACAAGGCTACAAGATCCAGTTCTCAAAAGTCTTGTGAACAAATATTTAGTATGTTATATGGCCTTATTTCATTGACTTAATTTTTTTTCAATAACCACGCATAAATGTTATTTTCTCAAAAATACAAACATGTACATACATGTTGCTCACATATTATTGTAGCCCTGTTGAATACAGTGTAATCTTTGCCATTTATATGCAAGTTTATATTTATATGCATATATTTATATGCCATTAATATGTTTATAAGCAACAAAAAAAAAAAAAAAAAAAAACACATGTCAGGGCATGTCAACACTTCTCCAGGCCCCAAAAACACCCTCAGACCCCAGAGGGTTAAATAAAGTTCCTCAAACTTGCATACAGACATACATGTTGAGATAATCATTCCCTATAGTCACATAGCCTGTTTTATTAAGTTAGGAGTTAAACTGTGTTTAAAAAAAAAAAAATAATAATAAAAAAATCATTAACTGATATAGTGTTAACAAACCAACCTGTTGAAGTACTAATATCTGTTTTGTACCTTTGTAATACACTGACAACCACCAAAAACAGGTGGTGATGAGAAAGTCACGTGATGAATCAAAGATAATCACAAGCAGCTTTTCCACAAGTTGAGAAGGTAAATACTAAAATATTGGTGTACATTATCATTCACACAAATACTGAACACCAACCTGGTACCACACATGACTCTAAAATAAAACTTAATATAATAAACTTTAATTTAGCAACATTAGATGTAACATAAAACCCTAATGTATGTAACAGAGTTGAAAAAACTGTTATTTCAACGAAAATAAATCAAATGTGAAGCATCACGCAGGGAATTCTGGGTCAGTTTATGGCTTTTCACTGTAAATTATACAATGACTTTCTTTTTCACTTCCAAAAATTGTAAATGTAACAGTATTTTACTGTAAAATTACATTAAGTGTAAGGTTAGATCTATTACAGTGATAACACTTTAGGGTCCAGTTCTCACTATCAACTAGTTGCTTATTAGCATGCTTATTAGCATGCATATTACTAGGATATTGGCTGTTTATTAGTACTTATAAAGCACATATTAATGCCTTATTCTGCATGACCATATTCTACATCCCATAATCCTACCCAATACCTAAACTTAACAGCTACCTTACTAACTATTGATAAGCAGTTTATATATTAGGGGTGTAATGATACGCTCAGGTCACGATACGGTATATATCTCAATACTGAGTTCACAATACGATACGTATCACGATATTTTGAACAAAATTAAACTGAAATTAAAATAAGATTTAAAAAAACATTAACAAATTTCAATAATTTTCCTTGTTGTACATACAAGATCACATTTCAAGGTTTAATAAAAACCTTCTGTATTCAAATTAACAGCTGAATAGGTCTGTCTGTCACTGAAAAAAAGAGTTAAATTTAACATGAACTTAGAATTAAGAATCCTAAGGGGCCGTTCACATATCGCGTCTAAAAATGTGTGGAAGGCGTGGCCGCACCGCTTCTCCTTCTTTCCAAAGCGCTTGCGCTCCCGTGGCGTCGGTCGTTGCTATGCAACCATGAACTGCGCTCTCCAAGAGGATCAGGAAGTTTCAGCAAAGGATAAATTGATTTCTATTTATGGGGATAAGATATAAAAAAACACCCTGTACAGCTATGATCAGCTGTTCGGCTGAGATTTTGATGTTTTGTTAAGGAAACGCCATAGCTGATCGGTTGGTTCTTGTCACATGGCCTGCAGTGCGTTTGCGGCATTCTGAAAAGTTGAGAGTTTTTCATCTCAATGCGCCTGGAAAACGCACCCCATGCGCGCAGCGACCACGTTGCTTCCATTATGAGCTCGCCTGCCGCGTGGCTACATTTGAAATAACTGACTTGCACGCGGAAAAGACGCAATATGTGAACTAAGGCAGAACTTCTTAAAGCAATGCATCGCAAGCATCTTTTGCTTTTCTGTGAGCACAGCTGTTGCTGTGGCACTGCGGTGAAAGAAAGCCATGACTTTTCTCACGCGACCAGGCAAGAGACTGACTCGAGAAACGTTTAAACCTGCTTGCAAGATTCCATGTGTGTGCGAAACACTTACTGAACTAGAGAGTCGATTGAGACACACCCTTAATATGCGGTGACAACCGGCTTCTCTCACTGCCACCTCCATGTTGCAGAGTAGGTCACGTCGGCAGCTCAACCAATAAGATTAGACTGCCGTCATATCGTAAAAGTATCGCCATCACTCTACGATACATATCGTAACATTTTTGCATCGCGAAATATCGTACTGCGATATATCGTTACACCCCTATTATATATATATATATATATATATATATATATACAGGTGCTGGTCATATAATTAGAATATCATCAAAAAGTGAAACTTGTATATTATATTCATTCATTACACACAGACTGATCTATTTCAAATGTTTATTTCTTTTAATTTGGATGATTATAACTGACAACTAAGGAAAATCCCAAATTCAGTATCTCAGAAAATTAGAATATTGTGAAAAGGTTCAATATTGAAGACACCTGGAGCCACACTCTAATCAGCTAATTAACTCAATACACCTGCAAAGGCCTTTGAATGGTCTCTCAGTCTAGTTCTGTAGGCTACACAATCATGGGGAAGACTGTTGACTTGACAGTTGTCCAAAAGACGACCATTGACACCTTGCACAAGGAGGGCAAGACACAAAAGGTCATTGCAAAAGAGGCTGGCTGTTCACAGAGCTCTGTGTCCAAGCACATTAATAGAGAGGCGAAGGGAAGGAAAAGATGTGGTAGAAAAAAGTGTACAAGCAATAGGGATAACCGCACCCTGGAGAGGATTGTGAAACAAAACCCATTCAAAAATGTGGGGGAGATTCACAAAGAGTGGACTGCAGCTGGAGTCAGTGCTTCAAGAACCACTACGCACAGACGTATGCAAGACATGGGTTTCAGCTGTCGCATTCCTTGTGTCAAGCCACTCTTGAACAACAGACAGTGTCAGAAGCCTCTCACTTAAGCTAAAGACAAAAAGGACTGGACTGCTGCTGAGTGGTCCAAAGTTATGTTCTCTGATGAAAGTAAATTTTGCATTTTCTTTGGAAATCAGGGTCCCTGAGTCTGGAGGAAGAGAGGAGAGGCACACAATCCATGTTGCTTGAGGTCCAGTGTAAAGTTTCCACAGTCAGTGATGGTTTGGGGTGCCATGTCATCTGCTGGTGTTGGTCCACTGTGTTTTCTGAGGTCCAAGGTCAACGCAGCCGTATACCAGGAAGTTTTAGAGCACTTCATGCTTCCTGCTGCTGACCAACTTTATGGAGATGCAGATTTCATTTTCCAACAGGACTTGGCACCTGCACACAGTGCCAAAGCTACCAGTACCTGGTTTAAGGACCATGGTATCCCTGTTCTTAATTGGCCAGCAAACTCGCCTGACCTTAACCCCATAGAAAATCTATGGGGTATTATGAAGAGGAAGATGCAATATGCCAGACCCAACAATGCAGAAGAGCTGGAGGCCACTATCAGAGCAACCTGGGCTCTCATAACACCTGAGCAGTGCCACAGACTGATTGACTCCATGCCACGCCGCATTGCTGCAGTAATTCAGGCAAAAGGAGCCCCAACTAAGTATTGAGTGCTGAACATGCTCATACTTTTCATGTTCATACTTTTCAGTTGGCCAAGATTTCTAAAAATCCTTTCTTTGTATTGGTCTTAAGTAATTCTAATTTTCTGAGACACTGAATTTGGGATTTTCCTTAGTTGTCAGTTATAATCATCCAAATTAAAAGAAATAAACATTTGGAATATATAAGTCTGTGTGTAATGAATGAATATAGTATACAAGTTTCACTTNCCCTTCTGCGTTCAGTGTCGTTTGTGTGGAATATGAACGTGTGAAAGATATTAATGCAGGACCGAATTTACCAGCCGTCAGATTTGAGCTGTCATGATCCAGTCTGTCTCAGAACTACAGCTCCCATCATGCACCTCTGTGTGTGTGTGTGTGTGTGTGTGTGTGTTCTTGTTTATATTACATGGACCAAATGTCCCCACGATGTAATAAAAACCTGAGATCACCTACATCACCANATATATATATATATATATATATATATATGGGCGACATTTGACTCTCGAGTTAGGGGGGGGCAAGATTTATTTATTTTTATTATTTTTTTTCAGGTAAACTTTTTTTTTGTACCTGCATCAGCAAATTATTCGCAGAAGTTTAAGTTTGCTTGTTCTTTTATTTAATAATACTACTCATTAATCTACTCATTTATTTAAGAATTCACTTAATTTTATTATCACAGGAAATGATGCGGACAATATCTGAATCAGTGTCCATCATTTTGCGAGCAACTGGTAATAAAGAAAAATGTCACGTCGCAATACAAAAAATATTACCATTTTAAACCATGAAGGCGAGCCAGTTGATATCACACAAACAATGTGCAAAACTTTGCGTGAGAGTTATGCGGGTGAAGTCTCACTAGAGAACAGTAGCGGCTCCTTGCCATAAATTTAGGTAGGGCAGATTCTGGGTCTTAGCGCTAGTTTATGATAACCATTTTGAAAGCTTTATATTCTAATCGCTGAACACATCAGACACACTTTTGGCAGAATTCAAATGTCTTTGCGTTATTCAGCCTGAGGGTGGCGCTCTAATGATGATTGACAGACTTTAGTACACACAACACAGAATCTTAGAATTGTAGTATTTATTACTTCCGAATTTTGTTTTAGAATAGTTATGTCAGAATTCGAGTGAGGAAAAAAGTCATGTCTATTTTCAGAACAAACATAAACAACAGAACTACTATAAAAGCTATTAACATGAGCACGTTTAAATTAAAGATAAGCTACTCCACATAGGAAGAACAGACATGCCAAACAGTTACTGACCTGATGCAGACACATATCTGAAGCGGACTGATATCGTCTTGGTCTGGAGGTGTACGTGAGGTGTGTTTAACGTGGAAATAAGCGGGGCAGCCAGAAATCTGCCACAATGGTTCTCTATGAGAGGGTGCTGCAGTTCCATTTTACACCACAGATTTACATAGGAGAGTTGTGATGTGCTGTAGAGCTGGGACGGGCCCTGAAACCGGCTGCCCCGCTTAGTATTATGAATACATGCCTGTCGAATCCATGCTCTTCATTTTAATATATCCTGCTCACTTTACGACTTAAAATAGTCTAGCAAATCTGAAAAATATTTGTTGCAGAATGCTGAACACATTTATAATTTATTATTAATTCAGTGTACATAGGGATAGGCCTATATTTTAGGATGAATATTTTGGTGAGGCTCTGCCCCACCTGCCCACGAGCCGTGGCTGCTACAGAAACTGAAAGTAAAAACTGACTGAGCTTTTGGCATCTGTCACTGCATTAACGGCGCATATCCTCTTAGAGACTGTTAATGTATTTTCTTGATATTTCTCTTGTGGTCCATAGTGAGGAAAAAAATAAAATAAAATTATACGAAAATATTTCGTGTTAAACAAGTTGTTTTTTAAATGAGGAGTATCTAACTAATCTTTATTATCCTCACTCACAGTCAGCGCATTGGTTGCGGTGATATGCGCTGTGATATTGCGGAGCAAATGAATTACAATATTATTTTAATAATAAAAGTAGCATAATAATAATAATAATAATTTAATAGCCCTGCGTGCCCCGTCCGATATAGGCTAAGCCACTGTGAAGGGATACATGGTGTTCAGGCACGGCATCAAAGCGATTTTATCCAAATCCACATGCATGGACCGTTCATTGTATTTAGTACTGCAATGTCTCCTGTCTCATGATGTTTATCATGTGTTTTCAGAAACGTTTACTAGACTGTGGACTAGCTTTGACTCTCTGAATAGTGGCTGCGTTTTTTGTGACTGTCTTTCCACGCTCACGGGCAAAAGAGTATCTTTGTAAGGCTCGCGCTCAACTGTGTGCGAGACGGAGCGACTGAGCGGTACCCGAGAAATGAAATATACCCGGGCCTTAAACGCTCCAAATTGTAGTGGACGAGCTGACGGCTCACATCGGGAAAATGTATGGGGGGGCATTTTATATATATACAGTACAGTCCAAAAGTTTGGAACCACTAAGATTTGTAATGTTTTTAAAAAAAGTTTCGTCTGCTCACCAAGGCTACATTTATTTAATGAAAAATACAGTAAAAAACAGTAATATTGTGAAATATGATTACAATTTAAAATAACTGTGTACTATTTAAATACATTTGACAAAGTAATTTATTCCTGTGATGCAAAGCTGTATTTTCAGCATCATTACTCCAGTCTTCAGTGTCACATGATCCTTCAGAAATCATTCTAATATGCTGATTTGCTGCTCAATAAACATTTATGATTATTTTCAATGTTGAAAACAGTTGTGTACAGCATTTATCTGAAATACAAAGCTTCTGTAGCATTATACACTACCGTTCAAAAGTTTGGGGTCAGTAAGAATTGTAATTTTTATTTTTTTGAAAAGAAATTAAAGAAATGAATACTTTTATTCAGCAAGGATGCATTAAATCAA
>RJVU01059775.1:2083173-2094952 GCA_003731715.1 Anabarilius grahami | reverse complement strand
CGATATTTAGCATCCACTACTGTTTTCAGCTAGATTGTTACTGTGGTAGTTCTTACATTTAAAATTATGATTCTACTTTTTGAAATGATGTTTCCTCTGACTGAAAGAATACACAAATAGTTTTTTTTTTAGGGGTTGAAGCGCGTAGCGCTGAAGCCCTATTGTAATTGTTAACATTTCCAAGGATCAGCATTCTCCCCTAAAAGTGATCAGGCAGACCAAACCGTAAGTTGTAGAGACTTGAAACTTTGATGGCTGTAGTACTCATACCGCCTACAACGTTACCAAGGCTCGCCCCGATCGGCCTGACGGGGGCGCTACAGCAGTCAAAAGTATGAAATGGCTCATAACTCTTGATCCGTTAGGCCTAGGCTCAATGTTTTATATAGTTGGAGTCCTTGGCTCAAGGCGGACAAGATGCGAAAATGCTGGTATTTTGCGTTTTTTGAAAAACCTACTTTTGCGAACTAGTCCTAAGTTTTTGACCCGATCGGAACCAAACCAGTGCAGAAATGTTCTCTGGAGTCTGAATATCAATAATTATCAAAAGAAGTTGCAATTTTGATTCACGGTCGCTAAGGGGCACCAAAATAAACGATGAGGGCGGAGCCACTTTTACTGAAATGGCTATAACTCAAGAACGAAATGAGATATTTGCAACAAACTTGCAAACAGCCCTTGGTTCAGTCCAGATCTGTCCGAGCTTATTCGCCAAAAACACACTCTATGGCGCATAGCAAAGACTTCTAACAATATCTCTGACTGGCAATCATACAGGGCTATGAGAAATAAATGTACTCAGTCTATTAGACAGGCAAAATCTAGTCATTTCAAGCACCGTTTGACTGTTAATGGCTCTGATCCCCGAAAATTCTGGAATGCCATCAGAACAATGGAAAATGAAAACATCTCTTCCCGTTTGCCCACTGTAATTAAACATGATGGTGTTGTTATCACAGACACATCTAAAATGGTTGATCAGTTTAACCAACATTTTGTTAATGCTGGTTGTGCCTATGAGAATAGTTCCGGTATTTCTACCTGTTCTTCTGCCAACTTGGCACCTGTTAGGGATTCACCTGTCTTAGGTTCCTACTCCTTTTCCTTTCAGTCGATACAAGGGATTGAAGTACTCGAGGAATTGCTGAACCTGGATACTCACAAATCTGCTGGATTGGATGAATTAGACTCATTATTTTTAAAGAAATCTTTCACTCCATACTGGTGTTTTCCCGAGGGATTGGAAATCTGCTGCAGTAACCCCACTTTTCAAAGGGGGTGATAACTCAGATTTAAACTGCTATAGACCTATTTCCATTTTGCCTTGTCTCTCTAAAGTATTAGAGAAGTTGGTCAATAAGCAGCTCACTCACCATTTGGAGACTCATAAAGTTCTTAATCAGTTTCAGTCTGGCTTCAGACCTGGTCATAGTTGTATCACTGCTACACTTAAGGTTGTCAATGACATCACATGTGCCATTGACAACAAGGAATATTGTGTAGCTGCATTTGTTGACCTGGCAAAGGCTTTTGACTCCGTGGACCATGAAATATTGCTGGATAAACTACGAGAGTATTGGACGGAGAGTATTGGACTCTCCGAGAGCTGTCTAGCTTGGTTCAAGAGTTACTGCACTGGTCGCTCACAATCAGTAAGGGTGGAGGGGTTTTGGTCAGATCCCCTGCCTCTATTTAAAGGGGTCCCACAAGGAAGTATACTGGGGACTATACTTTTTAATATTTATGTTAACGATATCGCTTTTGCTGCAGGTGATTCTCACGTACATTTATACACCGATGACACTATTATTTATTCATTTAATTCATCCTTGACTATTACACTTTCTTTACTGCAGGCCAGTTTTACTCGCATCCAACATGCTTTCTCTAGTCTGCATCTAGTTTTAAATACAAATAAAAGAAATGTATGGTTTTTAATAGAAATTTACCAAATGTTGAACATCTGTCTAAAATTCTCTCATTGGATGGTTCTGAAATCGATTATGTTGATTGCTACAAATACCTTGGTCTCTGGCTTTACAGCAAGTTATCATTCAAAACGCACATAAGTGTACTGCTCGGCAAGGTTAAATCTCGCATTGGTTTTCTTTATCGTAGTAAATCTTCTTTTACACATTTTTCTAAACAGCTCTTGGTCAAAACGACAGTGCTTCCAATTTAGGATTATTGTGATATAGTTTACAGGTCTGCTTCAAAAATTCTCCTTCATAAATTGGATGTTATTTACCATGCTGCAATCCGCTTTGTGACTGGAGCCTCATTTAACACTCACCATTGCCATCTGTACTCTTTACTGAATTGGTCTTCTCTCCATTCGCATAGACGAATCCATTGGCTTCTGTTTATTTACAAAACTCTTATTGGTAAAACTCCATTATATTTACAGTTCCTTTTAACTGCTTATAATACAAGTCGTAATCTGCGCTCTAGCAGTTTCTTTACTCTCTGCATACCCAAAGTCCGTACCTCCTTTGGTCTTTGCTCTTTTCAGTTTTCTACTGCATATGATTGGAATCATCTGCAGCAGACTCTAAAGCTTAGCTCATTTATATCGCTTTCTTCCTTTTAAAATTCAGTTCAGTCAATAATTCAGGATCATTGTACTTGTTTTTAGTTTATTGTTTGTTTTTATATGTCACTGTTTATAGCTGTATTACTTGTATCTCTTATGTTTTTTGTATTGTACTGGCTTTTTATGCTGCCTCTTGGCCAGGTCGTCATTGTAAATGAGAAGTGGTTCTCAATTGACTCACCTGGTTAAATAAAGGATAATAATGATAATAATAAACTCGGTACACATGTGTAGGGCCTTAATCTTTGGTCACATTAAAAAAATAAGTCGGTTAACTATATGTCACAGCCCAAATGTCAAAATTTTGATAGGAAGTGGCAAAAAAATCCAATCAAAGTCACTCATGGGTAATTTTTTATGCTCTCATATATATAAGTATCTATAACTTTAAAACGAAATGAGATATTTTCATCAAAATTAACACGCATATGTATGGACACAGTCTGAGGACACCCAAAAAAAGTGGTGGAGATCGGGCAATAGGTGGCGCTATAACTGTCAAAACCTTTAAAAACCATATTTGTCCATATTAAATTGCCTGTATTGGCTGTAAATGGTGTTTTCCATCTATAATCTAAGTGCTTTCAGTATATTTTAAAATGTCATTTATTTCTGTGATGTCAAAGCTGAATTTTCAGCATCATTACTTTTCTTCAGTGTCACATGATCCTTCAGAAATCATTCAAATATGCTGATTTGATGCTCAAGAAACATTTCGTATTATTATCAATGTTGAAAACGGTTGTGCTGCTTAATATGTTTGTGAAAACCATGATACATTTTTCAGGATACTTCAATTACATTGTCAGTATTCAATAAATTTCGCCTAACTCCAGTGTTCTGAAACACTTTCCGTCTCTTTATCATCAATCTGTCTGAATCTACCATCACAGTCTCTATCTTTTTATCTCTTTACTTTCTTCATTTCTCTGACTGTTATATTTCCTTTGTATATGTGTCTCGTTTGGCCTCTTTGCACCCTGTTTTGTTGTGTTTCCATCTCCCATCACTTCAACATCTTATTGTGTCATCGGCGTCTGCCACTGCAGCCCCTTCTCCATAAGTACTTCACTTCTCCACCTTTGTTCCTTTTCTCCCTCTCTCAGTCTGTTTTCCCTAACTTCCTTCATCTATCTGTCTTTCTCTGTATAGTCATTCTGAGGGGCAGCAGACTCATCTGTGCGCTCTTATCTGCTGTGCCATTGTGCCGTTGACTCCCTGCTGTCAACCCCTTGGGCCTCTTTCACACTGACACCCATTTATCATCATCCTCTCATCACCCTCTCTGCCAATCACACACACACACTGATAACCATCCGCTTTATCAGAGAGACAGTGAGAAAATCTTAAACTCTAACCCCATCAGCGCTGAGCCCGACTTCTGTGTCTAACTCCGCGTTTCCTCTTAACTGATCTCGATTCAGTCTGCGGGATAACATTTCAGACACGCTTCCTCTGGGACTTTAATTTCAGCAAAGATAAACAGCAGTATCAAAGATTTGCCATGTATTAGTTTCTGCCACAAGATTATACCTGGGTGCTTAAGATTTTCTAATAGAAAGCATGCAATCTCTTCTGAATCAATTAACCGAGAGCTGTTCTCAAGTGAAAGGTAATTGAAGTAATGAAAAGAGGTGGCGTTGGTAATCTGGGGCTCAGCGGTCAGTATCGTAGTGGATTAGAGCTGCATTGTGACGGTGTCAGTGGCGCGTCAGATCGATACGGTGGCATGATGATGACGGTGATGGGTGGTGCACTGAGAGCCCCATTTTAAGTTTGAGCGTCTGACTGACAGCATGGCAGTGAGCGTTTTATATACATCCTGCGGCTCAAATGGGAGACTCAAACTACAGATTGTGATCTCAGATTGGGGCATTTTAAAATGTGTTGGCCTACAGGTTTGCAGAGTCTTATTGGAGGTTTTGCAACCCGGTCATATGAGAAAATGTAGCTATTTTACAAGGTGGTGATTTTGAATTAATTTGTACACACTGTAAACCCAAATAAGTTGGGCTAACTAAAATAATTTGAGGTAATCAGTTACATCATTTTTTTTTTTTTGAGTTATGATGTTCCCAATTTTAAGTTAGCAGAACTATCAAGTTCTCATGCATGTTAATTGCTCCTAACTTGAAGTACTGAGTTGGCTAACTCATACATTTTGATAACAATTAACATAAAATATTTAGTTAATTAACATTTTTATTTTGAGTTCTTGCAAATCAAATTATTATTTACTTCACTGTAAACCCTAATAAGAAAATTCAGAAAATTGCAACTTGCTAATTTGCTAACAAGTTAACAATAACATGGTATAGCGCTTACTGAATGAGTATAGCAACTTAAAACATGTAATTTACCTGCTCTCAAACCAAGCCGCATGCACCACTTGACACCATGATGATAACTCTCCAAAAACCCACATTAACAGAAACTCTTCTAAATTAGCATAACAAAACATTAATCACTACTGAATCTCCCTTACCATTATTCTTGCACACATAAAAAGACATTATATAAAACTTAATTTTAGCATTTACTCTCCCTTTCAAGATAGAAATCCCAGCCCAGTTTCAGTTAAACTTAAGTTAATCTAAATTAAAAGAAATGAGTTTATATAACTCAAAACAATGAAACAGTTCAGTTTACTTGAAATATGTCAGTGCTATGAACTCAAAAGAAAAAGAAAGTTCTAAATACTCATAACAGTTAATTTGTTCAAATTGCTCAAAACAATTAAGTATTTTGAGCGTTAGGGTTTACCGTGCAATGTGATTCATATGGAAACAGAATTTTTTGGAAAAAAGTAAGCATGAAGGTCCACCCACCCCTAAACAACCTCATATTGAGCATAGCAGATCGTACAAAAACCGTCGGATGAGATTATTCAAATTCTTATTAATGCCCTAAAATAAGTGCGTGTAGCATCGAAATAACTGCACAGATGCTGTACATAGACGTAAGTTGAAAATAACTAATTATTTCTATCTGAGTATGTGGTTAAGATGAAATGTTGTGACCTGCCAAGTACCTTGTATTTGCAAAGTGCTATTTAAGTAAGTTTTGTCGGCCCCTCTATATATTTTGACGGTAAACAGGTTTAACATTAGTCATCCGTTAATGTTGTGAGTCTGGTATATTAGCCGCTGGAGACTGAGAGCGTGATTGTACATGCAGTGCTTTCCGCATCCCTGTTGAGTGACTGGATCCCTGATTGTAAGGCCGAATCAAAGTCCTTCTGAATAGGAGGATTATTTCAACCCTGTAGGGGAGCTTTACTCTGGGTTAAACACTCGCAGGTAAACACACAGCCTTGTTCACACCTCTTCACATACATTTTCCATTACTCAATCCCCTCCAGCCTACATCAGACATCTCTGAATCCGCAACACAATAGCCGGCGCATAAAGAAACGGCAACTGTATTCAAATAGTCCTTCATTCAGAAGAGAAGTATCGCATGTTTCTCCAGGAACTTTCATGAAGCGGACCCACACTCGGCCTGTACACAATCACAAGAGAGACTGTTAATCTGAACCACAGCTCTTATTTGTGCAAAGCTGCTGAAGCTCAGCACTTTGAAGATGGAGAGTTGAAAAGATGAGAGAGCTTTGGTAATTTGCTCTCTTTTATTCCTATCTGCCTTTTATTTCCCTTTTTTGTACCTTCTGTCTGTATGGAAGAGAGAGAGCAGGTAAATAAAGAGGACACCTGCTCAAGTGCCCCTTTCCTGTTTCATAGCCATCCTTTCATCGCTGTCCTCATCTTTAGATGATGTGGCATGCTTTCTTCCACCGTTCATTTGTTTGCCTATTGATGCCGGATGTTTAACTAAAGAGGAAAAGTAAGAGTGAGGTAATGAAGGGAAGAAATTAGGGTTCTGAGCTCAGATCTAAATTCTAGTATCATTGTAAGGCTGATCTAAAAGGTAGGCAGCTTCATTAGGCTGCCCTTCATTTAGGCTATATTGCATCAAGTTGAAGCCTTTGCAGAGAAGATAATCCCAGGATGCTCTGTACTAAATACATATATAAATATAATATAGCATAATATAAATGGTAACAGCCAGTGTCACATGATCCTTCAGTAATCATTCTGATATGCTGATATGCTGAGAGTTGTGCTGCTTAATGTTTTTGTGGAAAGTGTGATGCAAGTTATTCTAAAAAGTTAATCTAAAGAGTTTCACCCCCCATAATAGAAAGTTAAAAATACCATCAAAAGATTAAAGTACTTTTTTTCTTACAAAAGCAAAAATAATGTACTAACCCAAAACTTTTAAATGGGAAAGTATATTTTTTAATTATTTAAAAACATTTTTAAATGTCAAACTAAATGACAGAAAAGTATAATTAATATAATATAATAAAATATAATAAAAAATGGTTTAAAATAACATTTGTGTGCCATGTATAGCTTATTAGATTATCATGCTGTTCCTCTCGCCTGCATTAAATTTAAGTGTGAGTCGAGTCCTTAAATCAGTCGCCAGCTGCATTTACATGGACCCTAATAATCCGATTTTAGTCGGATTAGTAGCACATTCGGAATAAAAAAAGTCACATGTAACCACGTCAATCGGAATGAGTTTGCCAAATCCGATTAAAATTTATTTTGGATTATAAGGGGTGGTTTAAACCTTTTCTAATCTGATCAAGAGGACGTGTAAACACTTGATCAGATTGAAACCTGAGCGTGCAATAAAGTAGAAATGGTGTAATGACGTATGATGCGCGGAACGAGCTGTTGTTATTGAATGAACATCGTGTCATTCTAAAATTGTCCTTCTACTCATCGTCTGTGAAGTGGAGCAGGAAAACATCCCATCAGTCCTTGTTTCGGACTCTCATTCAAAGATGCTTTGTTTTGGGCATGGGACGGGGCATTTTTACTGCTTCATAAATATAGGCAGCACAGCACAAAGCTTCATGTGCTCGTCGTCTCCTAATCAGGGCCTGAAATAGAAAAATATGAAGTCTGCTCTTTAAACTCTGTATATTCGTGCAGTGAGCGCATGTCAGAAAATCAATTCCGATTTGAAGCTTGTGACATATAAACGCACACATCAAACCTGATCACTTTATTTAATGTTCACGTTTGGATTGAATTAATTCTAATTGAAACAAAAGGTGTCCATATAAACAGCAATTTTTTCAGTTAGAATGTTACCTAAGATGGCAGAATGTGGATAGGCAGGTCTCTAGTAGTGCATCTCAGTCTCATTTATGCACTATTCTAAGCCCTTTTGTAGTATAAATAGTGTGAGTAGCATGTTCACACTGAAACAAGTGCACTTTATATAGGCCCGGATGATGCACTTAAGTAACCGAAAAAGCAAAGTGTGGAATATTCTTCATGCACTCGCAGCTCAATAGTCACAGCTTTCCTTATGTAGTTGAAGGGAAGGGACTATCAGGCCCTGAAACTGGATGACAAAATAACCATATGAAATTCACCCTGAGCAAGAAATGGCTCATAGAATATCTCAAAGTATAAGTGCATAGTGTATAGTATGTAATCTCGGATACAACATTTTGGAATGATTTAGAAATGGAGAGTAAAAGAGGGAATGCAAAATTTAAGAGTGCTGATTCCCCCCCTCATTTAAGCCCTCCTAATTATTTCGGGGCTCATTCGCCCCTCCTCAAGGAGTTGAGTCTCTTTGAAATTTCTTATTTGAGCCGGCCTTGATTAACGAAACTTCTGGTGAGTTGATGAAACTGCACTTCACAGGATTTTCTCATGCTTACCACAGTTTTTTTCCCCAGTCTTTGTTGTTGTTGTTTGCAGTTTCCATCTCATGGTGATTGTGTTTAAACCCCATCTCTCTTTCTCTCTCCCTCTCTCTGTCTCTCTCTCAGACAGAGTTATCTGTGCTGTGGTAGCTTATCAGTGTTGAGTCCTCTGAGCTCTGGGCAGACAGCTCTCTCCTGCATTAGCATCTCAACAGTCTCTGCTCTTTCTCCAAATAGACTCTCACACACAGTCAGACACAATCTGCACTACATACCTCAGGAAAAATGAAAGAATTAAAGTCAAACAGGAGCCTGGGGAAGGGTGTATTTATGTTTGTGTGTATGTGGTCAGCCTGCTGAAGTCATTAAGACCTCACACACGGTTAAATTATTGGTCTAGATGCCTGTTTGGGAGTGTTGGAGGTAAAGACCTCAGGAAAAGAGAGACTCTCCACACATTCTTTAAATTGCAGTGTTTTATTTTAACACCTCATGCTCAATCACACCTGACCAACCAAAGTGTCAGCGCATCCTTCAAAGATGTCGCATATTGATTGATCTTTGTTTCTCTCAACTTATGTGCTTTTTCTGGACAAGTCGGTATAAACTGTGGCACTAATAGAATCACAAATGCGCATGTCGTACAGCCGTGCACAGAAGTTCAATGGCCAAGGTCAGGATTTTCATTAAATAATACATTAAATTTCATTTTTTTCACCAAATGCTATTGTATACCCCCAAAACTCTTGAAATGTATGGCACATAGGATCATTCTGTGATACTTTTGCATCTTTTTTTATTTAAAAGTTTGATGCTGGTCGCTATTCACTGCCATTATATGGACAAGCACGAGCGGGACATTCCCCTTTTGTGGTCCGAAAAAGAAAAAAATGACATCAGGGTGAGTAAATGATGACTTAAAGGCACAATATATAATTTTTCGCCACTAGAGATTTCGCGGAATCATGGGAGATGTTGTCTTCAAGTCTACAGTCGGCGGAAAATAATCTGACGTATTCATGGATGAGCTAATGTATTCAAACAGTTGCTCACCTGTCTAATAAAAAACACATAATATATTAAAGCATCTTTCCATGGTGTTTCCATGGTTTCTACAAAATAAAACCGGAAATCGAGGGTAACACAGGTACGATGTCATTGATAGGCGACGCACGGACACGGTCCGTGTCCTGGTTAAAATTGCTTTTTTCTCTGGATTTAAACATTCTTGGAAACATTTGGGATAATATAAGTACACAAGTCAACAAAATATATTACATTGTTGTTGTGGTTTTTGCATATTTTAATCCAAAAATCTTACATATTGTGCCTTTAATTTTAATTTTAGCGTGAACTATCCCTTTTATAATTTACAAATAGTTTTCTAACTCTCATATTGTTCTAAACATTTTTCCATACAATGGCAGTTCATAGTGATAAACAAACAAAAAAAACAAAACAAAAAAAAAACTTTTTAAAATATTTTAATATTTAAAAATTTGTTTAATATTTGTTGCTTGCAAAAGACCGAAGGAGAAAGCTGCTTTTTGGGAACAGATTGTGTACTTCCAGCATTTACCAACAGGGGCTAATGGGGGCCACGCTAACCAGCCAAACATGAAATATTGCACCAACCAATCAGCTTCCAGTGTTATCCATTTTATAAAATGCTTTATAAGAGTTTGGTGTGCCATGTTTACAGATCCATTGTCGGTCTGTCTCTGCATGTCTTTCTCTCTCACTCGGTTTCCTCCAGCTCCTGCAGTGGCTCACTGTACTCACTCATGTATGACTCTGCAAATATTCCTCCATGAAGAGCTATTAGTTGTGGATTAAAGGCGGATGATCGCTGCAGCAGTGAAACGGACCGTTCTGTCCACAGCTATCCACTTACACTCCCGCTATATCATCACACCACATGCCAAGAACATTAACTGCTGAAAAGGGGAAAACAGAAAAAAAAAAAGAAAAAAAAAAGAGGAACATTTGAAAATTAGTCAGAAAGGCAGACATCATGGAAACTATTTCAGCAGGGAATGTAGGAAAACAGGATCATGTGGTAGAGAGCTGACTAACTCTCAGACATGTACTGCGGCTCGGCACCCTCGCGTGTAGGAGATCTGAGGGCCAGGAGACAGTGAGTTTACACAGGTTTATGTTGTGCTGTCTGACTTCTTAATAATGTGACTGATGGGTTTTGTTCTTGTGTGTGTGCAGCAGCCTTACAAAGACGGTGGAGATTTCAGGAGAACAAGGGCCTCTAGGAATACACGTGGTGCCGTACTGTTCCTCTCTCAGTGGAAGGTTAGTTCAGCACTTCAGATTTCTCACTCTCTCTCGCTCCTCCTCCTCACGCGCACACACGCACAAACACACACACATGTTCGTTTTTGTGAATTGTGGGGACATTCCATAGGCGTAATGGTTTTTATACTGTACAAACCGTATTTTCTATCCCCCTACACTACCCCTACCCCTAAACCTAACCATCACAGGAAACTGTGCACACTTTTACTTTCTCACAAAAACTCATTCTGCATGATTTATATGCCTTTTGAAAAGTGGGGACATGGATTATGTCCTCATAAGTCACCCTCTCCTTGTAATACCTATGTAATACCCGTGTCATTATACACATTTGTGTCCTGATATGTCACAAAAGCACACACACACACACACTCACACTCACACTCACACTCACACTCACTCACTCACTCACTCACTCACTCACTCACTCACTCACTCACTCACTCACTCACTCACTCACACTCTCTCTCTCTCTTTCCAGTGATGCATGTTTTACCTAAAGCGTGGTTATGTGCAATGTGCACTAGAGAAATCTAAAGCTCCACTGCACGCATTCAGAGCTTTGTTTGTGTCTACATGTTTTTTGTTGTGGGGGATTATGGGACTGTTCTGTGCTGCTCTCTTGCTTTTGAAGTCATTAATCAGAAGTGGGGTGTTGTAGTCTTTTTAGCATTTAGGCTGTCTATATGCTAGTGTACTACTTGTCTAAATAGCGTTTAGTAGAAATAAGAATTTAAAGTCTGGGAAAACTGACCAAAAATATTGTTGACTCATCTGTTTTCTTTGTTTGATTTTGTTTTTGTCTGATCAAATTTTCTCTTGAATGATAATGTCCTTCCCCACTAATACCACCTGCAACTGATAAACAGTTAGCTAATCTTGGTTCATGGCTGTGTTTTTATAGGACCAACTGTTCTACAGTATATGTCTCCCTCTACTTCCTATTTTTATAGGACATACATTATGGATTTCATCCATTATTCATGGAGTCTTTGAATTATTCCAAAACTGATGCAATTAATCTTTCCAAGCAAATGAGGGGTCACATTTTAATTTTAAATGAATATTTTAATTTTACAGCCTAGAACAGAAGATTCTGTGAAACAAACAAACACATTTAAATGTGTGTATGTGTGTTTACTTAT
>RJVU01059775.1:2045384-2076235 GCA_003731715.1 Anabarilius grahami | reverse complement strand
TTTTTTTTTTTTTTTTTATATATATATTTTCTAAACTTTTGAAGGATAATGTAAAAATATCTCCTTTATTTTTGAGTTAGCCAGTGAGAATAAAGATAAGAGGTTTTCAAAGCAGAACTCAATTGGCATTGACTGGCCATTGTTCATCATCAGTCGTGTCGCTGTCATTGACACATGAAATTGTAACAGTACTGATCAAACCCAAGCAAGCACTTGCACTAATGTTGGTAGTGTTTTGCTTTGGATAAAATGGTTTGTTGACTGCTCATTTTTCAGAGCAACTCAAGCTAATTTTGTTAGTACAATGATAGCATGAAGAGAGAACCCAAATGAACAAGATGCATCCATCATATATGTATATAAACAAGTTAGTTTCAACATTTCTTTAACTGGACATCTCTCTTTTAGCCACTTTTTGTCTCAAACATCATCTAGTGCTATTAGTTCTTCATTAAATGGCTGCTGTTGGGGCAGTTACTGCAACCCCAGATTTTAGACACATTCAGAACTTTGGTGGACACTAAAGTTAATCGGAAAGCAAGTTTTAATTTCTGTTTCACAATAAATTATCAAAGACGGCAAAATCTTGGCAAAAATTGTTCACTGTGCACTGTGAGAATGCCTCTCAGATTTTAAAAGGAATATAAATTGGCTCCTCATATAGACTTAACTTATCATAGATTGTGCTTTATACAAATTAAGTCTGAAGACCTTGCCATACATGTTGAAACATTACCCAGTAGTTCCATGGTCATCATGTACATTATGCATACATTGTATATACATTTTTCTGCTAAGGAGAATTACTTTTATCCAGTAGAAGGTCACATTAATCTTATTAGGCTCAGGATGGATGGACGGTTTTTAAATTAAATCAGTCAAGCAAAAATGAAGGAGGTGGATTGCTTTGTCATTTGTAATGCGAAGGACTCATTAGTCATAACCCCAATTATGCTGTCAGAATAAATGTCAGAGCGAGTTTTATCTAAACCAAGACTATTCAATATATTACAATTTCCACCCTTTTTAGTTTCCAGGTTCATTTGTTTCATCAAGTAACCTGCAAATAATTATAAAAAATTGATTGTCTCTTAATTGCTTTTTTTATATCCTGTGTCCCTAATCTCTCTCTCACTTGTCTTTTACCAGAGCACAGGAAATATTCCGTCAAGCCATGCGTTCACCCATCGTTCGTTTAGAAGTTGTTCCAGTCTTTAATAAAGAACGCTTTGAGAAGACTGTGATCGGCCACCTCTTCAACTCAGAAAGCCCTGATGTATCCACACGGACCAAAGACCCTCCGCCGCTGAAGGTGAAGCCCATGGTGAGGCCTGTGGAGCTCTCCTCAGGATGTCAAGCCGAGTTTCAGGAGTCCAGCAGCAGTCCTGAGAGTCGCTCTCTGGGCTCTCCATTACCCCTCAGCCTCTCTCCCACCCCCAGAGGCAAGAGTGCTGAAAGCCCCCTCCTGAAAAACAGCTTGGGACCATCACCTCTACAAATCCACAACAAAAAGGGTGGAAAGAGACTCAGAATCGACCTTAAGAAAGGTAAACAACTGGGAAAGATACACTGTAAAAAATGAATGTTGAGAAAACTTCAAAATTCAATGGTGCATTCAGATTTTTCAGGTTGCCTGTTCACTAAAGGTTAAATACCAATTAATTCAAGGCAATTACAGATTTCTTATTCAATGAATTTTCAATTAGTAACACAATTTTGGTATACATTAACATATAAACTGAGCAAAAAAAAGAAGAAGAAAGAAACGTCCTCGCACTTTCAACTGTTTTTTTCCCAGCAATTTTTAAATGTGTAAATATTTGTATGAACATAAAAAGATTTAACAACTGCGACATAAACTGAACAAATTTCACAGACATTTGGCAAACAGAAATGGGATAATGAGTCCCTGAACAAAGGGGGGTTAATTTCTGTATCCGATGTGTCCATCAGCTACTTTAAATGGTTATTCAACCAAAAATGAAAATTATCCCATGATTTACTCACCCTCAAGCCATCCTAGGTGAATATAGTCTTCTTTCAGACTAACACAATCTGATATTATTTAAAAATATCCTGGCTCTTCCAAGCTTTTTAACGGTACTGAAGAGGGGGCGAGATTTTGAAGCCCAAAAAATCCATCCATCATATAAACAATCCATACGGCTCCAGGGGGTTAAAAAAGGCCTTCTAAAGTGAAACGATAGGTTTTTGTAAGAAAAATATACATATTTAAAACTTTATAATCTAAAATAACTAGCTTCCGGCAGACGGATTCTCTAAACACCTGCTTGAACATGCCATAGTTTTGCTGCAGGAGTCATGAGGACTGCAGATGTGAACAGTCAGTAGAAAGGTCTCTTTAGTGTCCTAAGTTTTTGTAACCTTGACCTTTACGGTCTATAAACCGTTAGTGTCTTAAGGACTGTTCCACAGGTGCATGCGTAATAATGGTTAATGGTTCATTGAACAAGCATCAAAAGCATCGTTCAATCCCTTTCCAATAAAGATCTAATTTGGATGTTACAAAAATATCTTTAAAATACAGTATCCTGAAAAGGGGAGTTTAGTTTTATAAGACACTTAAAGATGCCCTAGAATTTACATTTTACAATATGTAATATAAGTCTAAGGTGTCCCCAGAATGTGTCTGTGAAGTTTCAGCTCAAAATACCCCATAGTTTTTTTTATTATACCATGTTTTAACTGCCTATTTTGGGGTGGAATTAAAAATGCTCTGATTTGGGGTGTACACCTTTAAATGCTCGTGCTCCCCGCCCCCGAGCTCGCAACTCCATTAAACATTGCATAAACAATACTGAAGTTCACAATATAACTCTCAAAATGGATCATTACATTTTTTTGGTGATACAGCATATCAGATCACGTAAGTATGGCATTTATTTTGTGGATGTTTGCTAACATTTGAATCTGAATGAGTTTGATAGTGCTGCATGGGTAACGTGGCTAAAGCTACACACAGTTGGAGAGACTCGATAAGAATGCAGATGCGTTTATGAATTATACAGACTACAGGCGTTTTCGGGTTAAAAATGAAAATAACGACATGGCTCTGGTCTCCGTTAATACAGTAAGAAACAATGATAACTTTAACCACATTTAACAGTACATTAGCAACATGCTAACAAAACATTTAGAAAGACAATTTACAAATATCACTAAATATATCAGTTATTACAGTTAACAGTTATTATCGATCCATCTGCCATTTTCACTATTGTCACAATACCTGCAGAACGTCTGATGATTCGGCTTTGCAGCTCCACGATGTTAATACTCCCTTGAACATGGGCTGGTATATGCAAAATTTGGGCGCGTACATATTAATGATCCCGACACAGTCGGTGTTATGTTGAGATTCGCCTGTTTTTCTGTGGTGTTTTTCACGCACAAGATTTACATATGTAGGAGGAAACAATGGTGTTTGAGGCTCGTGGTATGTCATTTCCATGTACAGAACTCTTATTATTTAACTATGCCAAGGTAAATTCAATTTTCAATTCTAGGGCACCTTTAATATGTAAAGAGAACTATACTATTGTTGTTTCTGAAGAAGCAATTGCCTTATAAAAAGCAAAGATAGCTGCACTCTAAAAAAATGCTGGGTTAAAAACAACCATTTCTGGGTTATTTGGCAACCCAGCGCTGAGTAAATATTGGACAGGACACATTCTGGGTTATTTTGACCCAGCTTGTTTGGTTTTATACATGAACCCATTTGCTGGGTTGTTTTTTTGACACAGTGCTGGGTCAGTCATCATTTCATTTATTTATTTATAAAACACAAATAAACACAACAATAGTTGACCACTGTACAGACATTAAGTCTGATGTATATATAATGTATAATATATGAAGAAATAGAGTCATTCGCTTTGAGTGTATATCCGGTGTATGCTGCGTTTGTACAAGGCTAGCGTTCCAAGCAGACATTAGCTGCAAAATACATGTAAGCAAAATGTGAGACTACAGTACAGTAATACTGTACAGTACAGTAATGTATTCCTATGAAATATAGGAATACAATGTATGACAAACCTTAATTTCAATCAGGAGATCCCCTCAGGATGTTTTCTGTCAGAACAGAACACAAAATGACCGTTGATAAATGTATCCAGTTTTAACTGGTTTGGCACAGACTACAACTGTTTGACTAGTTGGAACAACATTCTGTTTCAATTGTAGTTTCAAGTAATTCACTTTTCTTAGTTTTTGTGACTCAAAAGGTCCTGTAAAAAATATGTATGTTTTTTTTACAGTGTAGTAAGACATGAGATTACTGTTACCTGGGATATTAAAATGGCCATATCTTTTTTTTTTGTAGCATTATAAACCAAAATTTATTCAGACACCTTGAACATTTCATTCATTAATACAGTTTATTCACTATAGTTTAAAAAAATGGTAATAAAATATTGACAAGATCCCAGAGTTAAACTGTGTCAGAAAAAAATAATCTTATGTCAGATAACACTTAAGAAAAACATGGAAAAACAAGTGTCTGAATAATTTTTGGTTCCAATTTTTATAAATTTTACTGGTAGTCCACTATATGAAGAATTTTTGGGTATAATATGTCACAGTTTACTTTATTTTGCTATCTTCACTTACATAAGTCAAGTCAAGTCAAGTCACCTTTATTTATATAGCGCTTTTTACAATGCAGATTGTGTCAAAGCAGCTTTACATTGATAACTGGTACATAATTTTGGCTGCACAGCAGCTCTTAAAGAATAGTGTCAATGTAGGCAGATCAGAAGCACTGTTGATTAAATGTCAAGAATACTGTTGAATATCAAATGCCAAGTGTCCCCAACTAAGCAAGCCAAAGGCGACAGCGGCAAGGAACCCAAACTCCATCAGGTGACATCAGGTGGCAAACAGGTGGCAAACAAGTGGCAAATAGGTGTTAAAATGGAGAAAAAATGAACTATAGCATCCTGCACCCACTAGTAAAAATATTTCAAAAATGTCTGAATCATTTTTGGTTTGACTGTATTTATTTATAGTTTTTGATCACACTGAATAATTTTATTTGATTTTATTTTTATTTAATTTTATAGTGTTTTTTTTTTTTTTTTTTTACCTCCAGAGTGTCCTTGGACCCCAGTTTGAAAATCCCTATATACAAATGCTTATATAGTGTATTAAAACTCTCATTTTGAAAGAGTAAAGACATTCCTGCAAGATCTTTTAAATAAATGTACTTCCTTTTAATATGATTCTCTCGCTCACTCCAACATTGGTCAACTGTGTAGTCGGTGGTTTTGGCAGTCTAACGAATGAATGAAGCTATAATTTCAGGCTGCAAAGTCTATTAAGTTCTTATTGATTCTGCCATTAATGATGATATAAATTCATTGCTGGAACAAAAAAGTGCTGACCATAAACCGATTGTGCTAAATTACGAGCATAAAATGCCATCTGAACGCTCCAGCTGTGCTCATTTTTTCCACAGACTGGCTTCGATATGTATTGTCCCCTGTAGTCTGATGCAGAGCGTGTTAAAGAACAACCACTGGCCCTGAGGCGGTCTACTCTTTAGTTTCTTCACCCACACGCTCTGATGTCCATCATTTTATCCCTGAGCTCAGGGACATGACTGGAAATATCCGCCCTAAAGACGTGCCTCGTGTCACACGGGGGGCTATAGCCTGTTCTCTAATCTACCTATCAGTCACCGTGACAGCATCAAGACCGCTGTAAGAAGCAATATGCACAGGTCAAGGCGGCAGCACGGTTTAAATGGACCACCACCTGCGCTAGACAGCAGCCTCCTCCTTTAATATCTTCCTTTTATCTGGGCTGAAAGGAATCACATTGATTTCTGGTTAGATGCTTATTTTTTTAATCATTAAGATTTTTTTTATTTGGAACTGTTGAATTTCCTCTGACGAGTGTAAATGTCAGCTTTGGGAGGTTGTTCTCGTATGGCAAATGATGTTTCTGTTGTGGGTCAGGGTGTTGTTTTCTTTAAATTTTGTAAGAAATCTGTATGATTTTTAACATTATCTCTCCCTCTTGCTTACACAAACAATCTCTCTGAGTCTTTCATATTCATGCACTCTATCTCTTTTTGTCTGTCCCTTTCATTCTGGCTCTTTGCAATGTGCTCATATGTGAAATTAAACTTCAGTTTCTGAAGCCAGGCGACTCTAATCTCAGTCTCGCGCAAGGACGGCCTTTATCAGCCCGACTGTCCCTGACAGGCCTCAGACAGAACCACCCCAATGTACAGGATATAGTCTATGAGGAGTTTTATAGAGACAGTGTAACGCCTCTCTTCTGTTGTTTACCATGATTCTTTGAGGTTTGAGGTGTTTATAATTCAGGCATGCAATGTTTGCGAAGATCTCTAAATGGTTTTAGGCAGCATTGTGTTTTGGTAACTGAATTATTTAAAGAATGATTGATCCATTGATTTATGAAAATTAAAACAGAAACCGGATGGTGCAAATATGTAGCCAAAATATCTATTTAATGTTTGTTTTCACACAATTTTTTTTTTTTTTTTAAATTGTTAGCTCATTTGCAGTACAGTTTATTGCTAAACTGTTGCTTTTTGGTTGTTAGAATGTTATTAAGTGGATGCCAATATTAGAATATTAAAGATTTACACTCATTTTAAGCAGTTGCGAACTACTAATACTTAATATTTTAGTCCGATTTAAGTACATACTGAAAAATAGGTGTCAATTTAAATTCAATTCATTTGAATTAATCTTATTTTCTTTAATTAAATAGACTAGCGTTTAAAAGTTTGAGGTTGTCAAGATCTTTTTAATATTTTTGTCCCGTCTCTTATTCTGTCCTAAGCTGGATTTATTTGACAAAAAAATACAGTGATATTGTGAAATAGTTTTACTATTTAAAATATTTTAATACATTTTAAAATGTAATTTATTCCTGTGATGGCAAAGCAGAATATTCAGCATCATTACTATAGTATTCAGTGTCACATGATCCTTCTGAAATCATTCTAATATGCATTTCTTATGATCAATGTTGAAAACAGATGATTATCAGTTGTTTATATACCCATATGACACTTCAAGTATGACGTGAAGCTTTCTAGATGATGGACTCTTTCATAGACACCTTGCTGACATAAGTGTGCTGACTGGGAAGAGAATAGGCTTCACACATGAATTAGCGCATTATTGCTGACAAATTGGGTTTCATCTGTCAATCACTTTAATCTCTCTCAATCTCCTCACAGGTCTTGAAGGTCTGGGCTTCACCGTTGTGACCAGAGATTCTTCAGTGCACGGGCCCGGCCCCATCCTCGTCAAAAACATCTTACCCAGAGGAGCTGCTGTCAAAGATGGCCGCCTGCAGTCAGGTGACAGGATACTAGAAGTGAGTCTCATTCTTGTGTAAAATGGAGCATTTCTAGTAATCTGTGTGACTGCTTTAATTGGAAAAAACTCTTTCATTTTACATCAGTGTGAAGTTGCATATGAAATCCATTGAAACAGTGTGCATATACCGTGTGTTCAGGTGAACGGTGTGGACATTACAGGCTGTTCTCAGGAGGAACTGGTGGCCATGTTACGCAGTACTAAGCAGGGGGATAGTGTGTGTCTGGTTGTGGCCAGACAGGAAGATATGTTCCTTCCACGTGAGCTGGTAAGGGTCTTCTCTGTCTAAAAATCTAATGCAGCGCTACAGTCATCAGTTCCAGTGTAGACGCCATGTCTTATAAATCTAACTCTTCCTATCTGTTGCTAATAAACCTTTCTTAAAGTCTTTTCCTCTCTTTGTCTTTTCTTCTTTTCCAGTGAATGAATTGCATAAAACACTATGCTTGAACATACAAAACAAACACCCTATTCATGAGCACTGATAGTGGCTTTGGTTGCTTGTGGAAGCTGATGCAGTGTTTCCTACAGAATTCTGATTTTGTGAGTCATTTGTTTGTGAGTTGGACTGCACTGGTTGCTGTGCTTGTTAGATTGTTTTTGAGTGTGTATGTGTGTGTGCAGCCTGCAAAGACAACACCATAGAACAATGCTGTTTTTGTTGTGTTTCACGTTACCAGGCCCTTTTAATTTACCATATTTCATTTAGACTTCCAACTCGCATGATGCTGTGGTTCAAAAATGACGTTGCGGGAAACACTAACAAGATTTTTGAGCCTCTAAACTGGAGATCTGCACGGGACAGATTTTTCAGTCTTGCCTATCCACAACCTACACATAAATAAATAGTTTATTATTAAAGGGGACTTTGGATGCAAAATTTACTTTTACATGGTGTTTGGACATAAATGTGTGTTGGCAGTGTGTGTACACAACCACCCTATAATGATAAAAATCCACCCAGTGCTTTTTTTTATAACATTACTTTTAGGTATTTTATTTTTAGATATTTCTATTTTGCGGGAGTCCCGCAAATCATTTTGTTCTCCCGCAACCTGCACACACGAGTGTCTTACCACCCGCACCCACACTTGCCCGTCAAATTTTGTCCCGCACTTAGGTCTCTACTCTAAATTTCTACTTAAAGATCCTCCAATTTCTATGTTCACCTTTTTCATTTATATTTCCTGCCTTGTTTCCATTGTTTCCTGAATCTTACCCCACATTAGTAGAATTTAGCAGATATTTTTGTTTGGACACTTTTTATAGGGACAGTCCTGCTAGAGAAATCTCGCGTTAAAGGGCCAGTTCATCCAAAAATAAAAATTCTGTTATCATTTGTCATCGTTTTTAGTTCATCTTTGGAACACAAATTAAAATATTTTTAAGAAAAAAAATCCCTCTGGTTCTCTCGTGTCAAGCAAGTTAGGTTGACCTTCCGAGTTTACCATATTTGATGTGTGTATGTATGTGCATTAATTAATGTTGAATGTGAATAAGAGCCCTAATTCAAACTTTTCATCATATAAATAAATCACATCTTTTATGGGAAATTGGATTAAACCGCTTGATTTAAATGGATTGCTTTTCAAATGCCTTTTTGTACTTTTGAAGCTTGAACAATTTGTTTGCTTGAACTTTCAATTAATGCAAACCCTCTTTTGGCATTAAAAAACTTCCGTCAGGATTTACTAAAGACACGCAGTGAAAAATTAGCGCTGAAAAGGTGTGGCCACAGTTATTTTTGCAGCTGACCTTATTGCATATGTATTTGTTGGAGTTTTCCTTTCAGATGCAAAATTTATGTGAGGATAGTATTTAAAGGAATCATACAGGGTGGTTACTAAGGTTTGTGATATAGTCAATTTACTGGTATTTGCACCATTATTTACCGCCCAAAAAAACCATGTCTTAAACCAGACGCTAATTTGCACCGTTCTTGGTATATTGTGTTGGTCATTACGGAAATGATCCGGCTGCGTCTGTGTTCTTTAATTTGCGCATCGTCAGTAGATCACACACAGTGCTTCCCACACCCATTGGCGCTTTTTTGCAATTGCGCTTTCAATGTAATTTGCCCTGTTTAGTAAATCTGGCCCTAAGTGTCTTAAGAACACAGTGCTAATATCATATTCATCACCTTGTGAGGTTCGAACCCACAGCCTTTCATTTTCCATCTCAGATGTTTAATAACTGAATCAAACCACCCCACATAGATAATGAGCGGACTGCATAGACGGTAGTAAGGTCTGTATACAGGTGTTCTTCATCAGGGCACTTCCTGTGTTTCAGACCAACAGGAAATGTAGTGGCATGTTATTTGGGTCATCTGCAGTGATATCATGTGTCTCTGAGGACACATGCCTCTGCACTGTCATGTCTGTCTCTAAAGCCCAACAGGGCTCTGTTTGCTGTCTTAGCCGTGGAAGGTCATAGTCACGCTGTAGTTCCTCAAGCCTTGAGGACGGGAAGTCCTGAGCTTCCTGCCTTTGTCTCAACCCCTGTGGGACGTGTAAGAATGCTAGCTTTTGTCTGTTCTGATGTTCAGACGTCTTTACCTGTCACTCTCTCTCCCCTCAACTTTCCCTCCCTTTGTTTTTGTCTGTTTGATATCTTTCCTGATGAACCTGGTGACCCACACACCCGCCGCCGTAGCGCTGGCCTCTCTGCACACACCCTTCTGCCCACCTTGTAGTCTGACTTCCTGCTCTTATCCATGCTTGTTGATTCAGTGTTGGGCAGGAAGTAGAGCAGGAGGTCGGGGCGCTCCTACAGGAAGTGCTGGAGCATGCAGGGCTGTGTGAAGTCAGGGACTACAACTGTGCAGCTGTGTGTTGGCTCTTCCTGTATCTCCCTCAGCGTAGTGCCCGTCGATCCACAATCATCCAAATTCTGCCCCACTCAGCACTTTCTGTAAATAACCAAATGCTGAGAACCCCGTACACTTGGCCATTACCATAGCAGTGCCACTCAAACTTTGCCCCTCACAGGAAAGGAGCTACAGCCTCCATTGTCAACATCTTTCATGTATTAATTTAGATAAATTCACAGCAGCATGAGAGGAATTTATGACTCAGTAGTTGGCATCCAACAAACGGTTACCTTTTTTGTCCTATAACAGGCAAGTCTTTGGAGTTGCACGCAATTTACAGTTAAGAAGTAATAAGTAATGCATTACATTTGAATGTATTTTAATGTATGTGCACTACCATTCAAAATTTGGGATCAGTAAGATTTTTAAGTGTGAATAGAGGCTTTCATGCTGACCAAGGCTGCATTTATTTGATCAAAAATATAGTAATAACATTATTACAATGTTATTACAATAATATTACAATTTAAAATATATATTTTAAACAATTATACATGTGTAGTTTTTAATTGTATAATTAAAATATGAATTAAGTTATTCAAAAACCACTGGAAATCAGGAAGGGTTTATTTTGACTCAAAACAACGACTGTGTTTACATGAGCAACAATAAACTGATAACCATCTTCACCAAATCACAAATTTATCAAATTTATCAAAAATAATGTAAAAAACATTGCAAACCATGTTAGTGGTCATCATTTCTCAATATAACTGCACTATCAATACAGATTATATTTAGTGCTTTTTGAGCATTTTTCACTAAATGCAACCGCTGTCCTCTCCATGTTTGCTGGTAAGCGGAATATCTCCCGCTTTTCCTAAAGCCTCTTTTTTTATTTATAAGCACTTTATTTGTTTTGTGGTAAATGATGACGTCTACTGTATTTTTACCATATTAAAGACAATTCACACTTGTTCACACATTGTTCTAGTAAATTCTCTGGTGAATGAATCCTCTCACTGTTCAATTACGTCTCTTATGCACGCTGTGTTGAACGCACCCTTCACTGCATCATTGCCACTGATTAGTTAGTATGCAGTGGTCTGAAGCATGACTGCGACTCATTACCCAAAAACCACTAGTTCTGCTTGCACACAGGAGATTAAACCCTTCAGTGGATTGAAATAAACATGTAAGGTCTTCAAACGCTCATAATTGTGGAAATTATGCATGGTGACATTAATGATTTTTTTTGGTTAGTGAGCAGTTGCTTGGTTTTGCACGCGGCACACATTGAGCTTTGCATTTCTAAACTGTTTGCTTGACTCAGTGACTGATGGATTGACGCCTCTGTGTGTGACTGGACTGTCTGGACTGAGATACGGTAGTCAGGGAGATTAATGTATGGGAAGAATAGCTCACAGACAGTGAAAGATGACTGTAGATACATTTTAAGAGCAAAAGCTGAAAGAGCAAAAGCTGAAAGAGCGAGTGATTGAAATGTAAAAAAAGGCAAAGGAGATAGAAACGCTGATAGAGGAGTGACGGATGATGAGACAAAGAGAAAAAAGGTGGATGTAGAAAAGGAAAGGGCTGAGGGAAGAAAAAGATGGTGACAGAAGGTAGAGAAAGCTGTCATTGTCAATCTTAGATACAAAGCTGCAAAAAGAGGAATAGAGCAATAAGAGCAGAAACAATACAAGGAAAAATCTGCAAACATTTTTAAGGTTAGTGGAAGAAACTGTTGGGCAGAGCAAACAATTCTATATTAATAAATTAGCTTGGCGCTTATTTTTAGTGGGGAGTGACCATTTCTAACTTGAATGTGCAAGGCTTCCGGTATTATCCGCTTCCAGTAAATTTGAGCTGTACAAAACAGCTTGTTATGCTGCTTGATATTGCAAACTGGTAGTTCTTATTGTATTATTTCAATGTTTTGTCGTAATTATAAACGCACTGCTTTGTAGCGTGCATAGTTTTACCATTTACTGCTTTCTTGCCGTATTATTTTAATGTATTGTCGTAATTATAAACATACTGGTTTGTAGCACAAATAGTTTTACCATTTACTGCACTGTTATTCTTCCAGTTATTTACCTAAAGCAGCTAATGAATTGGAAGTCTGTCTTTCACATTGCAAGATAATGTGGATATCGATAGAATGAAATTGGAAAAAATCATTCCAATATGCTTGTTTGCTGCTAAAGAAACATTTATTATTATCAATGTTGAAAACATTTGTGCTTAATATTTTTATGGAAACTGAGATTCATTGATTTTCAGGACTCTTCATCCTTGTTTAATAAAACTATTAAAGTCAGCATAAAACAGAAGTTGCAATTGTCTTTTCTTCCTTATTTGGATGTATATCCGAGTGCAACAGCTTACATTTTACATTACATTTACATTTACATTTATGCATTTGGCAGACGCTTTTATCCAAAGCGACTTACATTGCATTATACTATACATTTGTATCTGAGTATGTGCAATCCCTGGGATCGAACCCATGACCTTGGCATTGCTAGTGCCACGCTCTAACCACTGAGCTACAGGAAAGCTTCTCAAGAAGATAAAAAAGGCAGGTTGAGGTTCAGGAATTGATTGGATCGTTGGTTCCAAACTACATGGACAGCAGTAATCTAACTAGAAAATAAAGTTTGAAATCAAACTTTGACGTTGGCTTGGCACAAGCCTCGATGGGCAGCCTGAGGCAAAAGAGCCAACGCGCATGTCTGTTTGGCCACAAATAAATAAATAAATAAATAATTTCTTGTATTTAGGGCTGTAACAAACAATTGTTGTGATGATTGATGGATCTTTTGATTCTTCTATCTCTTTAGGAGGTGCTCAAATCACGGCCGCTTTAAGAGGCGCGGCTTGCGAGCTCTGAATGGCTAACATCATGTCAGGCGATCAACTAACCTGTTCAATAAACTGTTTAAAACATGCAGTCACCCCATCAATACTGAGATTCTAGATGGTATAAACAAAGAAATAATGAGTCTTCACAAACTGAGGACGGAATCGAAAGTATCTAGTCTCTCTCTCTGTCATCTGCTCATGCTGGGAAGCAGCAGTGGCGCGGGCGACACGACACATCTCTAATGCACAAATCATTAACACATTAACATACTCATACACATAAACATTCAAAGAAAGAAGCTCTTTGATGCGTTCTTGTGCTTGCTTGAATGAGATTCGCCATGTATTTGAGACATGATGAGGCGAGAATGGCGAGCTCCAGAGCGCGAGCTTTATTAGAGACGCGAGCCGTCTCTGTGTCACTCAAAACTTCATCCAAAATCTATATGTAACTCTTTAATGCGTTCTTGTGATCGAATCTTGTCGAATCGCTGGAATGTTTTATTCAGAAAGGTTAAGAAACACGTGAATGACGAATATAGAGAGGACGCGCTGCTGTGAGCACTCGAGTTTAGAGACGGGCAGTCGCTGCTCTATATGTCATCAAAACAGCTTGCATTTACTAAATGTAACTCTTTAATGCGTTTATGTGATAGAATGTTGTCGAATCGCTGGAATGTTTTATTTAAAAAGGTTAAAATACACAATTAAATGACGAACATAAAGACAAAACGAAAGCAAGGGCTCGTCTGCACAATGATCGAATTAGTTTACAACAGTGATGAACTTACCCATAAACTGTGTAAGACGTCATCCGATCAATATTTCCAGTTGATATAAACAAACAGCTTGTGAAGCGCTCTGTTTGTAACATTATTTGTCATTTGACTGGGCTGAAAACAAGATTATTTCTTAACCGGCTTCCTCCAGTGGACGGTACTGCTCCTCTAGAGGGCACAATTTTGCTCTGTCAATGTTAGTCTATGGAAAAAAATTTTGTTTAAAAAATGAATATAAAATAAACTGTACATCTGATCTGTCTAAAAATATATAGCAACTAACTAGACACTTGGACCAAGGTCTGTGGCGAGTTTGGCTTTCATGTTCCCATTTTACATGTTATAGATCATAGATTGATTAATGGCAGGTCATAACGTCCACATGCCACGCTGTCCGACGTTCCCTCCAGAATTTCACACATGAAAATACAGTTCGTCTTGGTTATGGTACCATATGTAGTTTTGGGCGTTTCATTTTTAATTTTACGAAAGCTTCAAGTGCAGTTAATTATTTGTCATGCTATACGTGCAAAAGGACGATAGCGGATACAAATTCTCCAGAAACAGGCCTCTTCTGTACTTTCATTCAGCAACATTTCATTCATGCCACCATAGCAAACTCTGAGGTACTGGATGAGAGATGAGGTGAGGAATTTGATTTGTGCCTTCTTGCTTGAAGCTCTCGTTTGCCATCAAACGGTTGACCACTGCCGTGTGTCCTGTCGCAAAAAAGCATTAAAACTCCCACATGACGTTAAACGGATAGGTTACCCTGCGCTCTAGATTTCTGCATCAGCCAATGAAGAATCCATAGAGCACTAGTCAGTCTGCAGATGAAGGACAGGCTTCAGACAGTCAGGAGAGAGAAGAGTTTGATAGAGATGATGCCATGTGAATGGAATGACAAGAGGAGGTCGCTTAAGAGAGATGAAGACTTACTTTACGGCACAATGTGCAGTGATGTCTCACTGGAGACACATGCGGCGGTAGTTTGGCCCATGTGAAGAGGGGAAAGGAGAATCGGCAGGTGGGTTGGACACTCTACATCTGTCTGACTACCTGACGTATTTCTACCTGCCAGGTGATCTGTTGCAGAAAGAGTCTTACAACCTTCCATCGCTCTTCAAAAGCCACACACCGAGGACCTCACGCACCCCTCGCACAGTCAGCCCTAATCTCTCTTCAATAGCGCTGCCGCCCTGTGGGGGATAGAGCTCTGTCTGCTGCTCCAGCTAGATGAAATAGTAATAGTGATATTAGATATGACTCCATGAACAAAAGAAAAAGAATGAGGACTCATTTCCTGTTCAGTTTGTAGTGTTTTTGCACGACAGAGGCAGATTAAAAATGGAGTGCAGAGCTTGTAACAAAAGACCCTCGCGCCCCTTCAAGCAGGCGGCTTTGTGTACTTCAAAACAGCCCGCTAACAATGGCACCAGGCTGGGTAATAAGGGCCCTGACAAAGCCTTATCTCTCCCAGAACTCCAGCTGTGAAGACGAGCGGTTAGCACATGCGATAATGTTGTTGTGACAGCGTTCCCCTCTTTGGCTCGTCCTACACAAACCAAGGAAGTCGAACCAGCCAGGACGCTGGCCTCTCTGCTACTTAATCTCATATCCAGACCTTCTTGTTACTACCTGCATTACTTCCTCAATAAACCTTTGATGTTGGTATTACCAGCCTTCTGAAGTCTCGGGGCCCACGAGGCCTGGTTTCCAGTCTTGGCCTCTTTACGAGTAAATAAAGCCGCTTCCTGAGCGACAAGGTTATGGACGTCAATCCAGACCCCTTAGTCTTTTACAGCGTCCTCGTCTCAATGGTTTTACTTTCATCTCCACTTAAACAGAATCCATTTACTCATGGACAAACTTCACTCTTAGCCTTTCTGCCTTTAGCTGGCCATCAGCTTCCATCGGAGCAGTCATAGAGACGTTTCTTTGTTTAAGAGGTTATGTGAGTGTCTGTGCTTTTACCCCCGTGTTGACTTTAATGATGCTGCGGTCTGCAAGGTGAATGGTCCTTTCCATATGCATGTGCGGGGTAAAAAGTGCACTTTAGCATGTGTGCCGTAAGCCGAGAGGTTGATCGTACACCGCGTGAGTCCCTCCCAATTGCATGTGTGGCTTTTGGAGACATCATATTATAAGGGGAAATGTATTCGGCTCCTAGTGAAGAGGTAATTGGGCCTGATGAAAGGCAATGGGTATTTGTTGATGCTGAAACCTGATTATGATCAGGGTATGTTCTCCATTTGGTGAAATGAAGTCCATACTGATGGCTTTGTTTAGTAAAAGCCAGAGAGAGATGGTCAAATATTGCAAATCCATTACTTGGGATGTTGAATGTTTAACGTAGGATCACAATGGTTTTGCTGGCGAAAAACTTTATGCAACATTTTAAATATTGTGATTATTTTCATTCCTTTATGTAATTCATCATTTATTTTAATGTTTTCTTTAAGTGTTACAAGTATCATGAGTTTGAGAACAGTAAGATTTTTTATATATTTTCTAAATATCGATAAAAAAAAAACTATTGTGAAATGATGGCATTTCCATTAACCGTTGTTATGCGACTAAAATGTCTTTTTTTTCCTCTCGCGATAAGTCATTCCAAAAATCTTTGCAAGGGATGTTGGTAGGTTTACGTATATCCCAGCTGCTGCACTAGCCATTATTTTTAATCAAAAGAGTCGTAGGTATGTTATCCAAGCATTTATGGCAAGGAAAGCCCCTTATACTTGGGATCAGCCTTTTGTCTTTTATGAGTTTAATGAAGAACTCTCGTCTTCTGTCCAAACATACCGTGCCATCTTTAAAGAATGATCAAGTTTTACAGACGGCAGGTGACCTGTAAATGCGAAAAAATATTCATTTTTCGAGTTGCATGAAAAACCACCTCATGTGAGCGTAAAAACGTTTTCGCGATATATGGGAGTTTTTGTGCCATTGGGCATATTTTCAATTTTCAATTTCAATTAGCGCAATTTAAAGGGTAATGGAAACACGGCTAATTACAGAAAAATAAAATAAAGCATATTTTGTTATCTTTTGGGGCTTGAAAGGGTTCAGTTTGAGTAGATGTTTTATACCATCATCACTGTCCTCATCAGAGCTCATTTCCCAGTACATTCAGCATCTGGTTCATATTTGCGATCTGAAAATAACTTATTCTCAAAACATATCATTTTCAACATCTTCAAAATCAATATTTTGACTGCTGGTGCTGACAACTTCTTCACCAGATCCATCATGAAGTGACAGTGACAGTGACAGTCATATTTGATTGCATTTAGTACTTGCTCTTTAGTAAATCGCTGAGCTATTTCAAGTTTTGTTGATGATACTATCTATTCTTTTGTTTTCTGCCTGCAGTAACTATTAGTGAAACGTCACTTCATCATTGTGTATCAGACATTGCCACCTTGTGGAATAAAGGTGAATATCACTTATTCAGTAATCAAAGATTCAATTATTGTTGTTCAAAAAAATATATACTTACACTGTTACACATCGGGTCGTTAGCGACCCTATACAATTTTCACAAAAAAATTAATGGGAAACACTTTAGAATACTGAACCTTCATTGATGAATAACTACACAGGAATAAAAGAGTAATGCATTATTAACACTTTTGTAAACTTTGTAAACTTTTGAGGTTTTTGTACAGTAATTCCTTCTGTTGTATTTGGTAACACTTAAGTAATTACTATTGGGTTACCATGATCTTCACTTTAGAATACTGATACAAATAAGTAGTAGTTCCTTTAGAATTATGTAGTAACTCTTGAGTTATTACTATCCAATATTTTACAAAAACCTCAAAAGTTTACAATGACTTCATTAGTTACTAGAGAGTTATCATGTTTCTCACTTTAGAATACTGATCCAAATTATTAGTAATTCCTTCTGAAGGATTTGGTAATACTTCAGTCATTACTAGTGGGTTACCATGATCTTCACTTTAGAATTAATTATACATTATGCATTATTCACATTAATTATGAACCTGTATTTAGTAGTTCTTAGTGGTTCTCTGGGAGGTATGAAAAAAAAATAGTAGTTACTGATTAGCTAATAGTGAACTACCACCTTCAAATGTGCACTATTACTTACTAGTTTGTTAATCAGAGTTTCTTGATAGTTAATAGTAGTTACTAGAGTGTTAATAATGCATTACTCATTTGTTCCTGTGTAGTTATTCATTAATGAAGGATCAGTATTCTAAAGTGTTACCTTTTTTTCTTGTTGTATTGTTTACAATGAATTGTTTGAGGAATACTAAGAAGGTTGATGTCTAAAAATGGGTGTGAGATGCTGAAAAAGCAGATGAGGCAAACGGTCAAAGGCGTCTGTTTAACCCATGATGTTTAGTCAAGTCAAGTCACCTTTATTTTTATAGCTATTTATACAATACACATTGTTTCAAAGCAGTTTTACTGTGATCAACATGAAAATAATGATGCAAACAGAGTTAAATTCTGTGTAAAGCAGCTCCAAAAAAGAAAATAGTGTAATCATTCAGCTGAAGTCAGTTCAGTGTTGATTCAGTTCCGTTGTAAGATCAAAGCCCGCTCTACCACCACCACTGGAGATGTGGATGATGGTGGGTACGAGTGTAATGGTGGTATGACTCTATCCCAAACCTTCCTCTACCATCTGCTGCTCTCTCTTAATGCATGTACAGAATGTACTACAAAGACATCTCATCACCACAAACACACACACACACACACACACACTTTACCGCTCAATTCACCACCTGCTCACTGCTGAAAGGTGGTAGAGTGCTTCCCAAATGAAAGAATCATTTTAGAAACATGCTGGAGATATAGAGCACAATGACATGAGCTCTCTCTTGCAAGATCATTTTTTCCCTATCAGGACTGGGCCTTTGATCCACACCCAAGAAAAGCCACCATGGGCTTGAGTCATGTGCTTTTGAGTGGGATTTGATTATCAACGAATCAGCGAATCAGCATTACAGAGGATCTGCTAAGCTCTACACAAAAGCCCAACCGAGCTTTTACAGTGCTTTCACACCAGTTTGTGGTTAATGTTGAGTTTGTTTGGTTGGTGTGAAAGAAGTTTTTCTGACTCGGGTCCTCTTGAAATGGTTGATCTGGTGTGCAGTTAACTATGGTTTGCAGTTGTTATGATCAGTCCCTCCTAAATCATGGAAGTGAACTCCTATTGAGGACATAATTTGCATCTTTGCATGCTCCACACAAAAATGCATTTTTCATAGCTGCTCATCTCTGAATAGATTACCTTTGCAGAGCAGCTAGCTTTTCAAGTGTTGTTTTGTAAGTAAAGTTTTTATGGTTAATTTAGTAGGACAAATACATGATTAGACCAGTGTAGCTGGCTTTACAGTTTTTTGTTTGAGTCATAGTTTTTGTCTATTTTAATATCTTACATTATGTCTGTTAAAATATCCTTAAAATTCAATTAATAGTTTTTTAAAACTTAGTTTTACTAAAATAGCATCTAATTGAAGAGTTTGGTTACAAAACGCTATAAATCCATTTTGATTAATTTGAGTAAAAATGTGTTTTCTTTACCAAGAAAGTGGCAAGATGAAGACCAATATTTTCTGTTTCAAACTTTCACATAGCATCTTTAGGTTATAATAACATTAAAAATTCAAATTCAAATCCAGGTTTAGATTTTTTGATTATTTTTTCCCCAAAATGCAATAAATCCACGACAAGTTTTTATTTCTTTCGAAAATGCAATTAATCCATTGAATCGATATAAAAGTTATTTTTCATATTGAAACTGTTGCAAATACACAACAAAGTAAGTTGATCCACATATATGACAGCCTCTAAACTTGGTCAATACTAATCTTATATTCAGGCACTGGACTAAAAATACATTGTCATCGCTTCCAAAATGAATTCAACGGGTCATCATGTTAATGCTATAAATTAATTATGTCTCCGTTTGTCATTACCGTTTAAAGAGTATCTGACGGCACCACAAACGGCTTTTAAAAACTGTTCATGGTTCAGTTTTGGAGACCATGACAGAAGTTTGATGCTGTCGTGAAACAAGCAACAGCCGGCATTTTTCCTCCTCCCGAGTGCCTAATCTTGTTAATCTCCTCACGCAAATGATTAGATTTCGATGGCTTACGTTTCTTACCCACCGCAGAAACCACCACAGGTTCATAAATGCGGTCACAATTATTCACTTTCATGATATTTGTTAATCACAAAGTATAAAGTAGATAAGGAAAACTAGAAATGCCGGGTGTATTCAAAGCACTGCCATTACTGTTTACAATGCATGGAATGGTGTGGTATTGCATTCTGCAGAGAAGGGAGACTGGCATTTGTCGTGGTTTGGAAAGAAAGGGAGAAAACATGACAGAATAACATGGCGGATTTCGCATTTTGAGTAAAATTAAAAATGAACTTTTCAATACCGACCAGATACAATACTGATTTTGGCAAGAACTACATTTTTTTTTTTAAATGGCGCTTATTGTGTTTTGGAACCAAGCTCTTCAATTGTAGTTGAAAATAAAATTTTAAGTGATGAGAATATGATGAGAAGCTGTTAAATATTAATTTAAACACATCAAGATTTAAGAAAAATATGTGAAAACTGTCCTTGGTGAAAACCTGATCTCCTGAAATAACATTATGATTTCACTATTGCAACACGATATTGTGAATTCTTTGTTTGAGTTAATCATTGTCTGTGTTTTAGATGTGTTTTAATATGTTGTTACAGAAAGAGTATATTCAAAATGTAAATGTTATCCTTTTTTTGTATAATATATCTAATTACTATAATATAGGATCTGCTTAGGTGAGTTAATTAACCTGTAAGCAAAGCGCTTCAATTCCCAGACATTATTGACTATTATTAGATTATTTGCAACAGTCATATTCTTTCTCTTTTTTTTTTCTTGTTAGTATAGCCATGCTATTTTTTTTAATCATATTTTTATCAACACTATGCTTCATTAAAACAGTTAAAGTATTGTCATGATGCACGTTCGCATGATTCTGGCATCACTATGACCTCACTGGCTCAGGGTGAGCAGATACCCATCTGGCCGTATGTCTCAGTGAGTTCATGTCTGACCAGTGCAGCTTGCCGACACTCCCTCACATTAAATCCTCATTTTCCCTCAAGATCCTCAGCATGCCGGCCGGCCGGTCGGCTCTCAGCTCTTGTTTATCCAGGCTTTTGCAGTGCTTACAGACCTGCTGCAGCTAATACCAGCCCAGCTGCACTCACTTATGTAGTTGGATTGTGTTTTGCATAATATCTAATACTGTGTCAATTATGAAGAGACAGTAATAAGACTCAGGGTAATACAATATTTCTTATTTTTCCGGTTTGTGTGTGAATGACAGCACTATACTTCTTGCTGGTGGTTAATGAAATTAGTCTCAGTTGAATGTACGTCTTTGTCGGATCGGAACAGAAATGCCCTCAGGCAAAGAAGACCACTGGAATTTTCTTGCGCCTTATGAGAGCGAAATGATACAGATGCATTTATTGTTTGTGTGGGGAAAGTACATGATATCCTCATTTTTTATGTGTGATAAAGCAATTTAAAATTCCTTATGTGCCATAATGCATTACGGAGATGAGATCATCCAGTATAATTTTTGTGTAAAAATAATACAGGAGCTGTATGAAAAGTTACTGACCAAAGAAAATGTTTTTAGATAGACCAAACAAATATTTTTAAATGGAAGATATGCCGAACTGACCAAATAACATCATCAGAATAATCCTCAATTCTCTTGGAGCAGTAAAATATGATGACCTGTAATTGCTTTTTCTAGTAATTTCTTTTGAAGTCAAAATAAAGTTTAATGATTTTACTTGAATTAAAAGATTTAATAATAAATATAGCTGCAAGCAGCAATTATTGGGGCCAAGCACAAAGAGCACAAGAAGCCATGCCAACATTGCTGGAAGCGTCTGACCAGCTGCAGTGTTAATTTTGACAGCAAATTTTGATTTAGTTTTAGTCATAGTCTTTTGATTAAAATGCCATTTCGTTTTAGTCATATTTTAGTCATCGGAAACTGTTTTAATTTTAGTCTAGTTTTAGTCAACTAAATATCTACAGTAGACTTAGTCGACTAAAATCTAATTTAGTTAAATTGTAATGCATTAAAGGTGCAGTATGTATGATTTCTGTCCTCTAGAGGTCGCTGGAGGCCTATTCAAAACAAAGGCGTAGTTTGATGACGCCAAGTTTGAGCGCAGAATCTTGGGACATGTGGTCTTCACCTCAACGGACGGTGCAAAAGAATAGGGATAGGACTCGGGAACAAAATCATGTTCATGGATGCGATTATTAACGTTACTGTATTATGAAGCAGAGCAGGACCGAGTGTTGTGGGAGCTGAACAAGGACGCTGGAGCGATTGCGCAACACACGCTGGGAGCAGCGGAACTTTAGTATGCCACAGTCGCCGGCGCCACTTCCGCTTTTCTGGTCATGAGTATGAGGTAACACAGCTCTGTTTATCATATTAGATACATTTGAGAGTGTTGAAAATGATGTTATAATGTTACTCTGTGCGTTCGCTCGGTGGCTGCTGTGAGACACTTGTTTGAGACACTGCAGTAAGCTAGATTGATTTTAGAATATCATATTAAATACTGGATGGATTGTGTTGATAAATGGCATGCAATTCATTTTAAAACTTATTGGAGAAAATTATTTTACTGTTACTAAAAACAAAGCTGCATCTGATTATGCTATGTTATCTACTTCACAAAATAATGTTTTTTCTCTGAGGCATGGTAAAGCATGGTACTCGCAAAAAATTAAATAAATTAGATTTAAACAATAAGACTAAATGTGTTGAGCAACAATAGTTTTCTGTCTATAAATATATCAAAAAGATGTTCCATTGCCTATTAAAACGTGTAACATATTAAAGCGTCTTTGGTGTTTCCATGGTTTCTACAAAATAAAACCGAAAACCGAGGGTAATGCGGGTATGACGCAATTGACAGGCGACTCCTCACACGTCCCGGAGCCTTGGTTAAAATTGCAATTTTCTCACGATTTACAAATAGTTGTAAACATTTGGGATATTGTAAGTACTCAAGTGAACAAAATATATAACACTGGCCTAGTGGTTTTTGGATATTTTACTGCAAAAATCTTACATATTGCACCTTTAAGCATTTCTCTAACAATACACAGATCCAATACACTGATATACATCTGATATTCCCCAAACTGTTTATGTTCACTGTCTTAAGACAACCAACTGTACTTTACTTGCCAAAACGGATGTTTTTTGACCATTTAGGTGCAAAAACACGAAAGAGAGCTAAATTCAGTGCTTTTCAGGGATTGACACACTTATCATTGAGGTAGTATTATAGTTTTTGTTAAAAAAAATTTGATTAGATTTGATTTTTCTGCTTTCATTGTAATTTCAGTTAAAAGTTTTAGTATTTTTTTGTGTTTACGTCTTTTAGTTTTTACTTTTCAATGTCATTATAGTTTTTTTTTTCTGTTTAGTTATTTTAGTACATCATGTTAAGCTAAAGCTTGGACACTAGATTAAATAAATAAGTTTAAATTTTTTATATATATTTTTTTTTTCAGTTAACGTTTATTTCAACTATTGAAGATTTTTTTATGGTTTTAGGTTTAACTATAATAACCCTTATACTTGTATATATTAAATAATGTTCTTAGTCTTTCCAGTAGTTTACTATGAATTAAATAGAAATTAAATTAAGTTAAATACAGTTTGTTGTGCAAACAAAATAACAGTAATGACCAGGAAAAAATAATTATAAACCATCCCGCATACACCGTGACTCTTATTCTGAAATGTCTGCAGTCTGCACTGTAGCAGTAGCAGGCTGCTCATTTAGGATCAGATGAGGGAGATAAAATATGCATTCTTACAACTGTCTAAAACATTGTGTAGTAAACATTGTCATAATTCATCAACATTAGCTCATAAGCAATCGCTTGGCATAAATGTGCACTATTCATTAATTGCGAAGCAGCCTGTAGAGCGCGCAACAGCGGCACGTTTTCCTGCGGTTAGATCAGCACGTTTTCCTGCGGTTAGATCAGCACGTTACACTTCAAATGTGCGCATCTTCCACACAGGACAGCAGTCCTGACTAGATATCTTCCCAAAACGTCCCTCTCTATCATTTTCGTTTTCGTTTTTATTTGTTGACGAAAATGAGAGTAGATTTTTATTCATAGTTTTAGTCATTCAAAACGCATTTTTATTTAGTCATCATCTCGTTTTCGTCCGTGAAAAAATGTTGTTGCCGAAAATGATTAGTCAATGAAATTAACACTGACCAGCTGCAACAAAAAGTAACAACATTTTAAGATGATTTTTGGCAAATTCCTTGTTTATTGACAAGGAAACATGCAAAGTTTGGTGTCAATAGGGCAAAGCAGTGCAGAGATACAGCTTTAGAGTCATTTTGGCATCATGCCTCAAATTTGTTGCTGCACTTTACGAAAATGGTTTTGTCTATCGACACAATATCCATAACTCTTTGCCGGCATGGTCTGAAGATGATCTGGTTCAATTTTCATGAAAATTGGCACAACGGCCTAAGAGGAGTTCGAAAAAGTATGTTTTTCAGAGAATTCAAAATGGCTGGAAAATTTTCATGACGGAAAATTACGTCATAGCAATCGAATCGGCTTGAGCCAAGGAATCAGAGGAAACAAAGAATTGTGTTTCTAGCCCTTATGGTTCAAAAGTTATTAGCATAAATGTGACTGAAAATTTGAACAGGTGGTGACGCTAGAGGGCTTGAGTTAGAGACTCCAACTTTGGTATAAACACAATTCGGACTGGCCTCTATCAGTGTGCCAAATTTCACAACTTTTTAACATACGGTTCTATGGGCTGCCATAGACTTCCAGAGCGGAAGAATAAGAAGAACACTAATGATTACAATAAGTGCCTACGCACCTTCAGTGCTTCTGCTTGGCCCCTAATAATAATAATATTTTTTTTAGTAATACCATCTGCTTAAGCTCACCGTTCTCTTGAGTCTGAAAATTGGAATTCAAGTCAAATCTTGTTTACAAGTCCAGTCTCAAATTCATTTTTAATGATTTATGTGCAACTTAATCAAATTAAGTGCAAAAGAATCAAATCTTACTATGACTGTGTGTTATATGCCACAGCTACATGCCCTCAGCACTGTTCATAACTAAATGTTTACTCTGTGTTTTTACATGGCAAGCACATCAAGTGAATCAATTCAGCTCTTGTTTAACATCGCATCATTGATTGTCCAGGAGTGTCTCTCTCACTCCTCCTTTAACAGTCTCTCTTTGTTCCTTCCTGTTACCAGACTCTGATAAAACGCCTGTTTTTTTTGTCTTTTCAGTCTGTTCAACACTAAAGAAGCTAAAGTGACCATTAAAGCTCAGTGTGTGTTTGCTGTCTCACTACATGCTGCATTAACCGTCTGTCACAGACTCTCTCTGGCCTTGAGTCTTAATTTGCTGCGACCCTATGGGCAAACGAAAGGAGGGAGTTTTGAGCAGATCAATGACAGATAGACTAACAGTGAAGGATGATGGCTTTGCTACCATGTTTCCTCTTCCTCATCCTTCCTTCACCTTTTCATGGGTTGAATCACCCTCTGCAGAAAACTATCAAGAGGAAATGGATGGGACAAGCACCATGACCCTGAGGTTTCCTTTTGTTGTATTTTCCCCATTTCAAGGAGGTACAAATTATTGTTGCATGGTTACCACTCTTATCCCTTACACAGATACACAAGTGTTGCAGTATCGGTTACAAACCCTAGAGAGCTGTCTAACTAGGCATAATGATCATTGGCATAATGGTTTTCCAAAGAGTAGAGGCCAAATGTATTCCAAATTATGCCAGGAAATTACTCAAAAAAAAAGAAAAAAAAAAAAAGAAAATGTGCTAAATTTTAATACAACATTGGATGTTCTGTATACATTGTGATGATTCTATCAGAGCTGGTTGTTGGAGTCATCAGGCAAATTACAGTATGTAATTACGGATGATAGAACTGATTTAAAAGATTTATTTATTTTTTATTTATTTTATTTATTTATTCTTTTGTAGGTGAAAAAATAAAACTAATATATTTGATTATACTTGGGCTACTACAATACATTTTAGAATTGTAATTAATATTGCTATAGGGGTCATTATTCCTGCAATTAATTTTTAAACTAAACTCATTTAATACTGTGGGTGTAAAACTGAACTCCGAGACAGACTTTAATGAGACACCTGAGCTTGTTTGTCTTTCACAAGTTTTGACAGTTGTGGGGCAATCATGCAGAAACTTTCCGCAAGAAAGACCTAATGGCAAATTTATTCAGAAAGTATATCCAGAAGGGAAATGAGATTGAAATATCACCCAAGCTCAACAAGTGCACACTATCACCCACAAGCAAAACACATTGTCATTTGTACAAGACCTACAAGAGAGACTGACGCAATAGCCAATGGCAAAAACATCAGTGTAAGATTAAATCCATAAAGTTTTGGCAAAAATTTTACAGTGGTTAATTACTGCAGAATTTTAGCATTTAGATTGTCTGTAGAGTATGTGTTTGTGCATTTATTTTCCTTGATCTCAAAACTTAGATAAAACTGTAGGGCTGTGTCTCGCTCTCACTTGGTCATTAACAGCAGCAGTCGGCTCAGACTGATGAATCTGGGCATTCCAGAATTCCTGTGGCTGGCTGAGGAGGGCAACTGCTGAGTCTTGTAGCTCATTAAGAGGACTGATACATGGTCATTCCCAGTAGGAAGTGGCGAGGTTGGCTAACCCTACATGTGCACTGGTGTGAGCTGAGTGGAACTTGAGGGAGTGTTTCCAATTAATTCCGTATGGGAACGGCAGAAGGGGATTGTGGGATTGACAGTAGAGTATCGAAATTTGGGAAATGCTGAACTTTAATGCATTCCAGAGGTGAATAAAAGGTAGCAAGTCTGTTGCATAATGTTTTGTGATAAAAAAAATAAAATAAATAAATCTAAATTATTATTTGTATTCAGCAATTATTGCATTTTAATTAATGTATACATTTAATAAATAACAAATATAGATGTTTGAATTTGGTATATTTGATAAATGTAATACAATGGTTGAAAATGGACAAACCCAGCGATTGGCTTGTTTTAACCCAGTGGTTGGGTAGTTTTATTTAACTCAACTATTGTTTAAAAATTACTGTATTGCTTGCTTAAAATTAACCCAAAGTATGATGGAAATTAACATTTATTAATATGCTTAATAAATGAACATGTATTAATAAGTTTAATGCATAATAATTAAACAATAAACTTTTATTAAGCTGCTTATTAATAAATGTTCACCTTTTGATTATTATTGCTGCCTTTAGTAATTGTGTCTGATTTTTAATTTCCAACCTATTTTGGGTTCATTTTAAGCCAGCCATATAGTCAGGGCTCTACAGTGCCCCCATTTCACTCGCATTTGCTCCTAAAAATAACTGCGTGCGACTGTGAAAAAATATTTAGGCGCACTGGTGCGAATGAGCAGATCAGTTATCATGAATAGATCTACAATCAGAATTAAAAACTCCCAAAATGCATCTAAACTTAACAACAGTTATGTTTCGTACGGCAATCGGTTGCTTTTGTTGCATTAATTCAAAGACTTTGCTTCAGTAAGCAGAGCAGAGCAAGTGCAAAAGACGTGCGCTCCAGACAACACTTCAAAGATCGTTTACAAGGTGCAACCAGTGTGACGCAGCCATGCGCATTGCGCACTTACTAGACCGTCGCATGCTGCTGTTTCTTTGCAGCCAAATTAATTGTAAATACTACATTTGGATTATCATAATCAAGGTCGGAAATTAATGGGGGCTTGGGGCAAATATGCCTCCAAAAATGTATTTACAAAAACACGCCCGTTATGAATGCCCGAGCGCAAATATTACTTTCACTTTTAAAATAGACTCAATTCGAAGGCGGCAATTGCTTGAATGGTGGGTGGGATCATTATTATTCTTAATGAAAAACACAACAACAAAACAGCACAATGACAAACTCGCTTAAATATGCGCTTTTACATTTCCCATGTAGACTCCCTCGTCTTGTCATTAAAAAAATGAGGCGAAATGGGTGAAGTGAATTGAAATCTGACTCCTGCTTTTCACTGAATTGAGCAGATGCGCTCCGTTTTAACTGTCTATTTTCTTACTAAACTAAATTATTATTATTACTATAGAAAAAAAATTCAAAACGACGATGGGTGGCAGTGCTGCGGTCATGGTGGGCAAGTGAAGTGTTGAAGTGATGTAACCGGTGTTGCAGCTGAACACCGGTAACTCTGTCGATCTCAGCAATATGTAAGAAAAGTAACATCACACGAGTATACTCCTGTTTCTCCGAGTATTGTCATGATTGAAAATGTGCACAAGTGCTCCAAAAGAAAAATGTTACCGTAGAGCCCTGATAGTAATTTTTAAACAATAGTTGGGTTAAATAAAACTATACCCACACTCTAAAAAATGCTGGTTTAAAAACAACCCAAGTTGGGTTGAAAATGGACAAACCCAGCGATTGGGTTGTTTTGACCCAGCAGTTGGGTTAAATGTTTGCCCAACCTGCTGGGTAGTTTTATTTAACCCAACAATTGTTTACAAATTACTATATGTCTGGCTTAAAATGAACCCAAAATAGGTTGGAAATTAAAAATCAGACTCATAATTACTAGAGGCAACAATAATAATCAAAAAGATGAGCATTTATTAATAAGCAATTTATTAAATGTTTATTGTTTAAATATTATTCAAAGAAAGTATTAATAAATGTTTGTTTATTAAACATATTAATAAATGTTAATTTCCAACATATTTTGGGTTCATTTTAAGCAAGAAATACACTAATTTTTAAACAATATTTGGGTTAAATAAAACTACCCAGCAGGTTGGGCAAACATTTAACCCAGCCGCTGGGTTAAAACAACCCAATCGCTGGGTTTGTCCATTTTCAACCCAACTTGGGTTGTTTTTAACCCAGCATTTTTTAGAGTGCAGCACTTTGGGCAAACATTTAACCCTCCAATCGCTGGGTTTGTTCATTTTCAACCCAACTTGGGTTGTTTTTAACCCAGAATTTCTTTAGAGTGTACAATTAATGCGTTTTAATAAATTAATAGCGCAAAAAAAGTAATGTCATTGACCTAAAGATAGTATTTTGTCTTCTGTCTTCTGAATCTTCTGTTCTAGAACAGTGATCAGATGATTGGAGAGACATTTCTTTTTTGCAACACATTCCCAAAATCCTCCCATGTCTGCATTTTCAGAACTTTTGTGGTCAAGCCCAACCAAGTCCTTGGCTGTAGTTTCATGGTTCCTTGATGCAGATATTCCTTCCAAGCCACCACTTTGGTTTGGCATGAGTTTCTTTTGAAAGCACATGCATCTGTCCACTGTTTTAAACCATAGTGTGTTTCCTGCAAAACCCCCCAATGAATGAGTATCAGTAAAATATTACACCCCAGTTGGGTAAGTTATACATCACATGTAATTGACAGTTTTCCACAGAAGATCTTTTGTGGCCTTTCAAGCTTTGTTAACTTAAGCCATTGTAAAGCGCTCACTCACAGAGACCGCAGAGGTCTGATGGCATCCCGGTCCCCTAGAGAACCTCCCCACTTCCTCTTCCTGTCCCCACAGAGCACACATACGGTGTCTCTGTCTCCCTGGAGCACAATAATTCTGAGGGACCTGTCTGTTCACCCTCAAACAATAGAGACTGAAGTCTACATGTGTTTGTGAGTGACTGACACAGAGAGGTTATGAGAGACTGTGTGATTTCCTGAACGAACAGCTGCGTATCTGCTCATCTTTAAGCCCTCAGAATGTCATTCGCTGCTGTACCTATAGATGACGGTGATCCATCTGCTTCGGCTGATGACATCATATGTCTTGTTCATCATTAAGACGCTTTTCACGGCGGAGGAACAGATGTTGCGTATGCAGATTAGACAAAGCAAGCCTAAGACATATAGATGGTGCTTATTCAAACACTTATGCCTTTTGTCAGAATTGCAGTTTGAATGACTTTGCTTGTCATAATGATTAAAACAATAAAGCTTATTGGAGAAAGACTTGTTCTGGGGACATATGTCTCACGCAGGGGTACACGCTGACTGATAAACCGTTCTAACCGGGGAAAATGGCTGAAGGAAATGTGATGTGGCATTTCGATTCAGAACAGGGTCCTGGCAGGGGGCTCGGCTGTGAAATATCACGACTGTTAGCATACAGGAGCTCTGCTAGTTGTACAAACAGCAGGCTTTAGCCCTATGATTTCCCCAGCTGATAAACTTGCTGTGATCCCAGAGCTTTGTCTTCATTCTGAACCTCACACGAATGGTCTGGCTGTCTTTCATTAAGGTTTAGTTACTCAAACACATCTGTTGATGAACAAGTGAGAGGGTGATCATTCAGATAAAGCTCACACGTGTGTCCAGGTCATTTGAAAATGTCTTTGGTACGTAAATAATTTTTTATTGCTTGATGTGTGTGTTTGAACACGTACGATTCGGTCACACTGGCATTTGGAAGTTAGTTTAAGGGCATTTAGGGCATCTACTAGGGGTTAAATTCCTTCAACCCCTCGCTTTTTCCTCTCTTCCCGATGACACACAGTCAGCTGTATTTTTCAGTCTTCACAGAAATTCTAAGAGTCGCTGAGTCGAGTGTGTGTTTGTGAGTGCGTTACACTAATACTTTCAAAACCCACAATCCCACAGTAAACAGAGATAAACCAGGCCTTGCTGACCCACACATACTCCGTCTTAGCTGGCCTTCTCAACCCTGTTCATTCCTGCAATAATGTTCCGTAATATTTACAGTCCTTACAGCTCCTGTCAGGTCTGGGGATACTGTACACTACTGGTTGTGCATCATGTGTCTCATAGTGTCTGGTGAGACAAGGGGCTATTTTCTACTCGTTTATAGTCCATATTATTTATATATTATAGTC
>RJVU01059775.1:2005488-2045346 GCA_003731715.1 Anabarilius grahami | reverse complement strand
TATATTATTAGCTAAAATTTATTACACACTTAGTTTTACATGACCGTTTTACATTCTCTCGCTGACTTTCTAAAATAAACTGGCTCTTTTTGCTACTGTACCTTTTAAGACTTCTGTTTGTTTACATTGTATGTAATTGTATGACACCGTGTTGTCAAAGTTGATATTGTGGCTTTATATAGACACTTGTATGCATCATTATATTATTAACATTTTACCAAAATCAAACTCAAAACGAGTTTTTGACCCACAAATTTAGAAGAATTTCGGACATATGCATTTTGTCCGTCATTAGAACTGCAGCATCTTTGGCAGTAAGTGCATCACATTACGTTTTCATTATGTTTTCATCAACTTAAAGTTATAAAGTTTACTGTAGCTATGTGAGCGCTCAGTTTTTTCTATCATTTGGCCAAAATCCCATGTTATTAAAGACAAAGTGCTATGCATAGGCTGATATATTGCTATGATATATTGCTTGAGTGTACTGTATGTATTGGGATAAAGTTGGATGTATACACTCTAAAAACTGCTGGGTTAAAAACAACCCAAGTTGGGGTAAATATGGACAATCCCAGTGTTTGGGTTGTTTTGACCAACCTGTTGGGCAGTTTTATTTAACTGAACTGTTGTTTATATGGCTGGCTTAAAATTAACACAAAATAGGTTGGAAATTAAAAATCAGACACATAATTAGTTGAGGCAACAATAATAATCAAAAGTTGAACATTTATTATTAAGCAATTTAATACATTTTTATTATTTAATTATTATTTATTAAACTTATAAAAAAATTAAATACAAATTTCATTTATTAAACATATTAAAGTCCACCTGTGGTGAAAATCAAGTTTTTAATGTTGTTCATATGTTTGTGGTGTTTTTAACATGCTTTAAACCAAACCATGTGCAAATTCATAAGTCATCACCATTGATGAGTATTTTCTCTTTAAAACTGCAGTAAACCAAAGACTCAAAGTCTCAAACCCGCGGTTTGAAATTGCTGGTGTTTCTTACATCACAAACCACCTTGTAACCAATCACGTCAACTTGCCGGCGGGCTTTAGCATATCATTAACTGACCGCACAAGGGAGTCTCAAAAGAAGGTTATCCGGGTATATTTTTCTGTTGATATGAAAAATCGGGTAGATTTAGCAATATGGCGGGTATATGATGCATATTACAATGTTATGATGAACTATATGCCTTTCTCCACTGACATTCTGAGTTGTTCAAAGCGTTTCTAAGGATACTGATTGTTAGAAGGCAGCTGTCTGACTCATGAATATGAACATGGTTTGTGTAACATTAGCAACAAATTAATTGCTGTTTGATAACGTAGTGAAGCAAAACGCTAATCGTATTAATTACTGTTATGTGTCCGACGTTGTAAAAAGCGATACCATTGTGTTTACCTCAGTAAGTTGACCGAGTGGATCTCGTCTGAGCTTGTGCAGTGGAGGCGGGGCTAATTATCATATTCATAGATCCGTGTATATTAAATGAGGCAAGTGTGTAGAGTTACATTCAATCTATTTTAAGGCATTAAAAATAGTTTAAATATGTAATTTGTGTGATCAAAGATGAGTCTTAAAGGGATAGTTCACCCAAAAATGAAAATTTGATGTTTATCTGCTTACCCCCAGGGCATCCCAAGATGTAGGTGACTTTGTTTCTTCAGTAGAACACAAATGATGATTTTTAACTCCAACCGTTGCTGTCTGTCAGTCGTATAATGCGTGTCAGTGGGAACTTCGTCTATAAGAGTAAAAAAAACATGCACAGACAAATCCAAATTAAACCCTGAGGCTCGTGACGACACATTGATGTCCCAAGACACGAGACGATCGGTTTGTGCGAGAAACCGAACAGTATTTATATATTTTTTTTACCTCTAAAACACCACTATGTCCAACTGCCCTCCACATCCGGTGTGTGAGGTCTGAACGCGCTCTGACAACGGACGTGATCTCTCGCACTCATTGAAGCAAAGCGCGAGAGATCGCTTCCATCATCAGAACGCGTTTTTTGACCTCACTAACAGGATGTGCAGGGCAGTTGGACATAGTGGTGTTTTTAGAGGTAAAAATGTATATAAATACTGTTCGGTTTCTGGCACAAACCGATCGTTTCGTGTCTTAGGACATCAATGTGTCGTCACGAGCCGCAGGGTTTAATTTGGATTTGTCTTTGCATGTTTTTTTTACTCTTATAGACGAAGTTCCCACTGACACGCATTTTACGACTGACGGACCGCAACGGAGTTAAAAATCATCATTTGTGTTCTACTGAAGAAACAAAGTCACCTACATCTTGGATGCCCTGGGGGTAAGCAGATATACATCAAATTTTCATTTTTGTGTGAACTATCCCTTTAAGGGGGACTTTAAAGGTGGGATAAGTAGATTTTGAAAAACGCTGTTGGATATTGTTGATATTTGAAATCAACCCAAACAAACCCACCCCCTCTTCATTGCTCCGCCTCCAAAACTCACACTCCAATCCTAACCACCCTGCTCCGAGTCGGTCTAGAACTCCAGCCTGATCGCTACTGGCATGCGAGGCGAGTGTGCCAACAACGACTCTAAACACCGCATTCTCTAGCAGTCGTCAGTGTGCAGTGGTTTACCTGCAACTCTTACTATCTGGCCTCTGTTACACACGCAATGCGAGTGGATGTCTGTTTATCACAGCTGACACGCAAAAAAATTATGCTTCACGTAAAATAAATCGCAGTTGATGAACGAACGACAAGGAAACACAAAAAATGTACGTACAGTACACAAGATTAAATACAAAGTGTTCGTTGTTAGTCGCAAACAGCACAGCAGCTCCAGACAATCAAACCGTGTTATTCACATGTGAAGCGAATGAAAGGAGCCTCTGCGTCTGTTTTCAGGCCTTCCAGATTCAGCGCTGAAAAGCTTTTCTAATATAAATGCGGGTCCTAAAGTGCTTGCCCAGTCATAAACCTTCATTCCAGTGATATTCTTTTGAGCTCTTTTGTATTGTGTCCCATCTCTCGTTCTGCAGTTTTTTTTTTTTTTTTTTTTTTTTCAAATCTCCCTCTTGCTCGTTCTCTCTCCTTGAGCGTCATACGCCCCCTAATGCTGATTGGTTACACATTTGTTATTGGTGTCGGCCCGACTAACTTCCAAATTCTACTTACTTCACCTTTAATACATGTTAATTTCCAACATATTTTGGGTTCATTTTAAGCTAGCAATATTGTCATTTTTAAACAATATTTGAGTTAAATAAAACTACTCAGCAGGTTGGATCAAACATTTAACCTAACTGCTGGGTTTGTCCATTTTTAACCTAATTTGGGTTAATTTATATACAACTAAATATACAACTTTAAAAATATCACTGGGGGATAATATAGCTTGATATAAACAATCTAGCAGTCTACAGATGATGATTGATATTGGATCACTGAAGGTAAATTGCATTTTATGCGACTACACACGGAGACCTTGCAAACTACTAGCTATGTTCTGACAATGATGCAACTACATGAAGTACTGCTGAGTTAAGTATAAAATAGCAACTAGCTGTTAGTTGCTGAGCCCCAAAGTGTGGACTTTACATTACAATGTAAGTAATAACTTACGAACAGTGGCTGCGACCCACCGAGACCTCCAGGTGATAGCAGGAAGACTGAGATCTTTTCAGCCTATAGTTATGGTTCTATAAGTGGCCTTTTGGACTGGGGAGTGAGCTTTGTGTTGTGACTGTTAGAGTATGATTACATGGTACAGAAATCTATTATATATAAAAACAGCAAGGAAAATCCTGTTTTTCAAGATATGTCCCATTGATCATGCTCATTGGGACAGGGAAGTTTTGAGATGCCCAGGGAAAGATTTGGATGTTTCACTTATACCATTAAAACACTGTTAGACACTTCGTCAACATCTCTGTAACACAGTTCGTAAATACGGGAAGAAGGAGGCGGGAACCGGCGAACGTTTAACAAAACTTTAATTCAAAATAAACAAAGAACAAAACGAAAGTANTAAAAATATCACTGGGGGATAATATAGCTTGATATAAACAATCTAGCAGTCTACAGATGATGATTGATATTGGATCACTGAAGGTAAATTGCATTTTATGCGACTACACACGGAGACCTTGCAAACTACTAGCTATGTTCTGACAATGATGCAACTACATGAAGTACTGCTGAGTTAAGTATAAAATAGCAACTAGCTGTTAGTTGCTGAGCCCCAAAGTGTGGACTTTACATTACAATGTAAGTAATAACTTACGAACAGTGGCTGCGACCCACCGAGACCTCCAGGTGATAGCAGGAAGACTGAGATCTTTTCAGCCTATAGTTATGGTTCTATAAGTGGCCTTTTGGACTGGGGAGTGAGCTTTGTGTTGTGACTGTTAGAGTATGATTACATGGTACAGAAATCTATTATATATAAAAACAGCAAGGAAAATCCTGTTTTTCAAGATATGTCCCATTGATCATGCTCATTGGGACAGGGAAGTTTTGAGATGCCCAGGGAAAGATTTGGATGTTTCACTTATACCATTAAAACACTGTTAGACACTTCGTCAACATCTCTTTCTCTCTCTATTATGTCTTTCTAACAGACACTGTGCCATTATATAGATCAAATACAAACTTCTTTCAGACCTTTTTTAAACCCATTTTCTCCTTCATTTGCTCTCCTTCATTCTTCTCTGCAAAGAAAGCCTGTTCCCGTGGCGACATAATATTATTTTTACCACATAGATATAATAATGTCATTTTTTCCCTCCCTTTTTATTAACATTCATTTTAAAACAAACTTTCGCTGAAGAGATGTACAGGTAATTTTAGCATCATTATGGCAGGAGAACAGACAAAGAGAAAAGAAAGGAAATGGGGAAAAGCAGGAGGGAGAATGCAGCGGGGAGCTGAAAGTGTGGACTACATAATGGAGAATGGATTATGTTTCTAAATGACCCCATTGCCATCACAGGCAGAAAAGAGGCATGAAAAGGTTGAGCTATTCTCTGCTAAAATAGTGGGCTTTTTATGTTCGAATGGAATGACCTGTCTTCTCCCTCGTCTCATTCTCTTCCGTCATTGTTGTTTTCCTGACAGAAAGAGGAGCAGGCCCGCTTGCTGCTGTCTGAGGAAGGGAAGGAGCAGCTGATGTTTGAGGTCCCTCTCAATGACTCGGGCTCAGCTGGGTTAGGGGTCAGCCTGAAGGGTAATAAGTCTCGTGAGACCGGCGAGGACCTGGGCATCTTCATCAAGTCCATAATCCATGGAGGAGCAGCCTTTAAGGTAAAACAGCACATTTACATTTGGCAGATGTTTTATATATAGATAATAGTTATACAGATAGATATCTATGATAGCTCATGAATTGTCCCATCATGGTTTTAAACCTCCCACCTATCCGTACAGCCCAGATCTTTAACCACTAAGCCATAACAAACATATTGTACAGTGGACCCAAACACTTAAATTGTATGAATTTCATTGTATACATTTTTTAACATTATATTCATCATCACAGTTGAAAATCAAAAATCAGTTTTCACAAATATTTGAAGCAGCACAACTGTTTTCAACATACCTGTAATAAGAAATGTTTCTTGAGCAGCAAATCAGCATATTAGAATGATTTCTAAAGGATCATGTGACACTGAAGACTGGAGTAATGATACTGAAACATTTCCATCACATAAATAAATGCCATTTTAAAATATATTCAAACAGAAAATTGAAATTTTAAATCATAATATGATTATTCAAATATTACTGTTTTTACTGTATTGTTGATCAAATAAATGCAGCCTTAGTGAGCATAAGAGACTTCAAAAACAGTAAAATATCTTAAAGACACCAAGCTTTTGATCAGTTGTGTACTTTTTTGTAGTGATGGGAGAAACTAAGCTTTTCGAAACTTTGAATCAATTGAAATTCAATCAATTGAATTTTCGAAACGTTCGAAATGCCACAAGCTGGTGACGCCTGCTGGTCAACACAGTATAAATGCAGTGAAAACTCAGTCCAAACATGCATAAAAATAACTTTTAGAAACCAATTGCAAATGTTTTATTGAATGTTTAATATATTAAATGCAATTAACAAATAATCTAATACCATTAAAAATAAAGTGTCTTTACAATATGTTATTTTATTAAATTGTAGGGCTTGTTTTGTTTGTTTTATGGAGAGCTTGGTTAATCAGAAAAGAGACTTTTAACTACAACTCTTTGTATTACAAGTCATTTTTTATTTTTATTTATTTATTTGTTTAGTTAACAGGGACATAGCACATTAATAAAACATTTCTGTAAATGCACCAGAATTGGCCAAAGGCTATTTTTTATCTGTAGTCCCTGGACAGAATATTACAAGTCACCCTAGAAAGAAATATGTGGTTAAAATACATACTAGTAAAACAAATACATAACGCACCACATAAAAACCATCTCTCAATATAAAAAACAATAGCAGGACAGCCAGCAGGTGTAAATTCTAATGTTGACAGAGCTGATTATTAATAAACCATTTCTTTACCTGAACTCTAAATAATTGATATGTATCTAGTTCTCTTGTAGTTGCTGGAATAGCATTCCATTGTCGTGCAGCTTTAACAGAGAAAGCAGACTGACTAAGATTACTCCGTCTGAGTGGTATAATACAATCTCCTCTTAATGCGCCTCTTGTGGAGCGATAAGCAGTTGTTCTGATACATGTCTACAAATGTATAAAACTGATCCGAAATCAGGTAAAAATCATAGACTTCATGGGTTCACAGATCACCCCAAGCGGCGAACCAAATTTCGAAAAAAATTCTTATTTGCTGAATAAGGCTTGGTTACATCACACACACACACACATGGCAGAGACATTGATGATGACCTAATAGATGTCGTCACAGTGTTAAACATGGCTTCAGGGTTGTGAGTTGAGACTGTAAATAGGTCATGATCCCTGTTAGCTACTCTTGGCATGTGTTTTGGTTCCCTTGACCTCTGACCTCTGTCCCCTCCACTGAATGGGGTTTCATTTGACCTTAACAGACGGGATCGGGACTGTCAGCAGGGTGCTGAGTATTTCTATAGGCTCATCTTTCTGTCTGTACTAACATGTTTTTTTTTTCCAGCTGCAGCTGTTCATTTTCCAGTTTCACATTCAGTCACATGGTATTGACGACAGATCGGTTGTTTGTGCCCAATGGTTAAATGACATTAAACTCGATTATATGGTTTTTTGCAGGTGTTCAGATGATTGAAAATCTGCACTCTCTGTTTTGTTTTGTTTTTCCCCTTTACCACAGAATAAGTGACATGATGTCTATACCTTAATGCTGTGCAGATTTTCTATGAACCAGTCTTTATTAAATACTTCTTGCTACTGCTTTGCTCAGCCATGTGAAATGTGCTTGTCAGACATGTGGATTTGTGTGTGTGCGTGCCCAAAGCATTCACATTCATGTGTGCGAGTGTGTGAAGTTTACTTGTGAAGATAAGGGTTTGATTTGTACCTGACTGAAGCATCTTCTCACTCTGCATTGTCAGGCCTTTAGGTTTGAAAAGCAGCTTTTGGTTTACGGAGGTTTTGTAGAAAGAAAAGAACTTCTTAAATCTCTGTCATTCTGAAGCTTCAGAGTCAGATCATCCCGTTCAGACAGGGGTAGAGGGAGCCACGGCAAGGTGATGCACGTGAGTTCTCATACTTGAGTCCCAGCACAGTGGAACACTTCTAATTCTAATTCCCTATACAGTCCCCAGTGAGAGAGTTCAGAAACGGTAGAGCGCTGCATGTGTTAGCTCCAGCACATTAATGCTAATTAAAAACTCTCCAAGCCCATGTTAATGAGTTGGAAGAGTCCCGAGTCTGTGGGTGGGATGCATTTTCTCCCCAGAGCCGAAGTGGGAAGGCAAGAGGAGGTTGGGGTGAACAGCAGAGCCTACTTGCAAAGTTATTGTTGGCTTGCACTTACAAAACTGAGGGAAATGGCGTGTAAAGCAGCAGTTAGATTATGTGCTGAATATGTCCTAGAGCGTTTCATCCTCTTGTCCTTCTGTCCTTCAGCACCATTGATTTGGCCCTGGGCTCATTTCATCAGATAAATAGTTTTCGAATCTGGTTAGTATTCAGTTTCAAATTAGTTAGAAATCAGAAAATAGGCTCTTTTTTTTATTATTATTTTTTAAATGTTTTTTCAAAAACTTCTGCAAGGCTTCCTCAATTGATGAAGCTCGCTTATTCATTCATTTATTTATTCATTCGTTCATTCATTCATTTATTCATTCATTCATTCATTCATTCATTCATTCATTCGTTCATTCATTCATTTGTTCATTGATTCATTCATTTTCTGACATATGATGCACTTTGAACTACAGATTTTGTATGGAAAGTTCATACAAATAAGATGTAGTAAAAGTGTTATAGTAAAAATTGAGGAGATGAATGCATAATATAAAATATGAAAAGGCAGTATAAACATCATTAAAAGTTTGGGGGTTAAACAGTTCTCGCATGCTGATGTGAAGAGTTATTGCTTGAAGTAAATATTTTGTGAAATAATTGTTGACAATTTCAGCAATTTTGTGGCCCCAAATCGGTCATTTTTTGGCTAGTATTCACTAAACGCTTTTTACCTGCATGAATTGCCTCTGGTCTGGCATGAAGACCAGCGTGATCCGAATCAATACCCCATTTCCTGCTCTTTATTCACAACCATTAGTTTAATCTCCACTGTTTCTCAAAATAGCCATCAACTACTCTGTTTGAACACAAGCAGGTAAACGTGATTTCACCGATGCAACATGTTCCTGGATCAATATCTTTGAGGGACAAGTTTAAAGTTTTTCAAGTTTAGGCTTACAACCAGGGTTAGGTGCTTCTACATCACCTATCATTTTCCTCTGATTTTAGGGATGAGTTGTGGTTAGGGATAGGGTTAGGACAAATTTTTCAGACAGGGATGATGTTCCAGGATCAACAAAATATGTTGATCCAGGAACATGTATTGCTTGGCAAAATCACAGCGACCCACACAAGCACGGTTGATATGGATTCTACACAGATCTGCTTTATACACCCACACCAGTGTCGTAATCACCGCAGGCTTAGAGGCGGAAATGTCTCGCCAGTGTTCAGAATACTGGTTGACCCATGAGGCTTTTTTTGCCATCCAACTTTCTTTATTCTTTACTTTAACATAACAAAACAATAGAACAGTGACCACAGATCACAACAGGTACATTCCAACATAAAACCATACATACCAATATCAAAAAAAAAAAAAAGTTTTCCAAAGTGGTATGTGATATCCCGGGACCTGTAAGGGAAAAAAAGGCATCCATGGCTGATAAAATATATCTATTTTCACTTTTGAACAGTAGGTAATATATTCCAGTGAAAGAAAATCAAATTTCATTTTATGCCATTCCGACACTGTCGGTGGTGTATCAGAGATCCATTTAAGAAAAATGTTCTTACAGGCAGCGTAAGTAAGGAGATTAAACAACTTCCTGTTTGAAGCACTCTTTATATTATTATAAGCAATACCTAACAAAAAAATAGAGTGGATTGAGGTCACATCCTGTATTGAATATAAGACTTAGTCTCCTAGTAATCTGTATCCAGTAGGATTTAATATGTATACATTTCCAAGTACAGTGAACAAAGTCACCCTCTTCTACTTTGCACTTTAAACAATGTGGAGAATAATTTGGGTTAAACTTATGTCTGCATAATGAGGTAATTTGGAGATGCTGTAAAATTTTGAACTGTAACACTCTGACAAATTGGTATACTGACAAATTGGTATCCAAGTATCTGCATCAATTGAGAGCACAATGAGGGTTTTTTTCTATTTAAATTATTACATTTGGTCCCTTCAGCCCTGAATTGGTGGTTACTATTGTGCTCCCATCTTCTAAAACATCCAACTCTACTATTGATGTGTATTACAGACATTCAGCATTGAGTATAATAGATAAGCAAAATGAACTAGGGTTAACTGTGTAAGATTGATTTTTGTTATTTGCATGCATCTGTATGTTAAGTATTTCAGGATGAAGTATAAGAGGTTATAACAAACCCCAAGCAGAATGATTGAGGAATATCAATACAGTGCTGCCTCTATTAAATGATTATACAACTAAGTGGTGAAAGAATGTAAGACAGATTCACTCATTTTAAAGCAGCACAGCAAACTGCAGACAGATTGTGTGATTTCATAGAATCAAGTTTGAAAATTAGATCATGGCTCTAATAAAGATCCCTAATTCTCTGTGACTCAGATATCACGAGGACAGGACATCTTTTCACCCAAAGGCCTCTGTAATGAAAGCATATCTCCTTCATTTACAAAGAGCAAGGGCACAAAGGGCACAAATTGCACACTGCCCGGGCTCAGAGAGTTTGTGGGTGTGTTATTTCTGTAAATTGTGATTAACTGTGTGGTACTCTGATACTTCTATAGGGCATGACAGTCAGGAAAATGAATACCATTCATTTTCTCCATAGAAAAATTATAATGACAAACTATAAAGATTTTAAGACCTCAAGCTCTCAAGTTTTTAAACTGTGATATATCCTATATATTGCATAATCAATGATTTTAAGTTAAAGCTTATTGTACTGTCATTTTTTTTTATTCAATTATGCAATGTTTTATAGGATGAGATAAATGGGAAACCAAAAGAAATCCAAAAACGTCTATAACCAAGACCACTAAAATTTGTGCGTTTTGCTGTAGTAAAGGTAATATTAAGTCTTCGGTGTGGATGGAGTCACGACAAAACATTCTGATTCACTTGATATCAAGCATTGTTTTCAATGTACTTCATCATCTTTAGTTTATACTGTTCTTTAATGATCAGCATCTTTGTCTATACATATGAGGCATTTGCAAGTTCTTGCGTTAACCCTCATGTGACTCTGAGCGCTCTCTCTCTCTCTCTCTCTCTCTCTCTCTCTCTCTCTCTCTCGCCTGGAGACAGAGGAAGCAGATCAGAGGCCTCTGCAGTGAAAACACTAATTAATATTAATTGTTATGAACTTTAGGGCTTTTTATATGCCATGTAATATGCATGTCTTATAATGTGCTTATACAGTACCAGAGAGACAGAGATTCTGGATGGAGGGAAATGTACTCCTTGACAGCATGCCCCTTTAGGCTCAACCGAGGATAATATGCCTTTGGAAAGCAGAGAGTTCTTGCAGAATGTGAGGAAATGCATTAGACATGTGAAGAAACTAGGACATTTTCAAGGTCTTCTGATGGACAAAAAAGCCCCAATTCCAGATGTACAATAGAGCTGGTCTTGGTTTAATGTAGTGTAGTGGTTAAAGAGGTGGTTCACCCAAAAATCAAGTTCTTTTGCATTTACTCACCATCATGTTTTTACAAACCTCTATGACTGACTGGCTTGTGTGGGAAAAACAACATTGGACTCAATTCACTTCCATTGTATAGTCAAAATATTGAGACATTTCTCATATCTTCTGTGTTCCACTCATACAGTTTTAGAAAGACATGAGGGCTCAGGGCTGGTAAATGGAAGCTTGCTGGGTTGATTCACTGATGTGGAAGTCACGGAAAGAAATCAAAACTCAAACCACTGGCAATGGTCTTGTGACACTAACTATAGATTCTGACTTTTGATTGTCTTTTTTGCTTAGGATGGGCGTCTACGTGTCAATGACCAGCTGATTGCCGTTAATGGTGAACCGCTCTTGGGGAAGTCCAACCATGAAGCCATGGAGACCCTGCGGAGATCCATGTCCATGGAGGGGAACCTGAGAGGAATGATCCAGTTGGTGGTGCTCCGTGCTGTAGTACCACCTAACCAGGTATGAACTTGCCTCTAGAACGCATTTAGTTTTTAGCGTAGCATTCTTCTTTCTTCTCTTGCCTAAAACCTGCTTTGGTGGTTTTTTATGTTTCCATCTGGTCCAAGCTGGTTTAGGCAGTTGATCAGGTGGACTCCCAGTTGGTGGGGCCAAGAGTGACCTTGTAAAGCTCCTTAGCCAAACTGGTCGGGACCTGGTTGAACCATCTAACCATAACACAGTTTGAGAAACCAAAACTTTTTATCTCTCAGGTGTTCAGCATATGCATTGATGCATATGAGGCATTATATTGATATTCTCCTTGATTTTACACAGCAGCAGAATGCATTTGTCAGTCTTGTTTTGGAGTGCTAAATTCACAGTTTGGTTATGAACGAGGGTGACAACTGCATTCTTTAATCAAATGAAATTTTCAGAACTTATAACGACATTTTGAGAGTGAATTTGGATAATCTGTAATGTGTAAATGCAACAAAAGTGAACAACTAGTCTGTCACATCAGGCAGTGTTGCGATAGTGTTCACTGTGCATGTGTGTGTGTTGTAATTTTTCATGTGAAGTATTTGAAGCCGATATGGATTAAATGTGTTGTGCTCAAGAGTTCAGGCCCCTCCCAAAAAAAATAAAAAAAACGTATGTTTTGATGCAGGACACCAATGGTTTTCAAACTTTTTTTGTTCATGTCCCCCTTTAAACCCTTTAAAAAAATCTGGCCCCCACCTCACCACTGACTACCAAATAGTTTCACAAAAAATGATGATAACCTGCATTTAAAAACGCCAGCAATAGTTTTACTTTGTAATGCCGTTGAGACATTGAAAAATATAAAAGTAAGAGGGAATGATAGATCAGAACATAACTTTTTATATAAAAAAAAAAGTTAATATTTCAGTGAAGCTTTGCATGAACAATATATAATCAGTGGCTGCAGTGAGCTCTTTTGACGGCGCCGCACAAGCTCCAAGATGTCCTTGCTGCAGCCTGTAGTGCATTGAATTTCTGCATTAAATCCGTGACTTTCTGCATTAAATGGAGACATCTTTTCCCCAAACCAGTTTAAGGTGTAGGGTAGATTTAGGGGTTAGTATCTGTTGTAGCATTATGTAGGCGATCAGCACTGTGATTGACATAACTAATTAAATCTTTAGAATCGACTGCGGGGCCAAGTTTGTGCTAAACAAATAAATAAAAAGCGTGAATCCACTACGTATTGGATTCAAGGCAATACGTCATCGCACTACAGACAGTCTCACAAGCTCAGCTTCTTACATCTTCTCATGACAGCGGCATGTTCACCCCCGCAGTACCTGTGCACCCCCACTTTAAGAACCACTGCAGTTTTTCTCATTTAAAATCTACATGCTTCATCACTTCAGAGCTGCTTCATCATTTACAAACATTTGCCAGTTTTGTTTCCTACAATGGTTTAAATGCAAATATCCACCTCATCTATCTCTGTTTGCTTTCTTTGTGTTTCTGTTTCTGCTACTATTTCGGTGTGAGAAAGCGCTACAAATGATTCAGTGCCTAATTGAACTGTCTTAATTAATCAAGTTGAATCACAAACAATTTCAGACATTTTTACAAACCCGTTTGATCGATTCGATCAAAATAGTGATTCATTTGGGAATATGCAATTACTAGTAATTATTCTACACAGATGATAGAAAACATAATATGATTGCTAAATATTGTGAAAACAAATATCAGGGTAAATGATTCTCAGGTTGGTTTATGGTAATTATTCATTCTCAGACAAGCAGTAGCAGCTCATAGCAGTATTTCACTAAAGGTGATGATACACGGGGCAACTTTTTGAGCAATGTTCCCTGGCAGTGTTGCCGAGCCATGTTGCTTAGGCACTTTCCCATTGAGAATGTTCTCAATGGGAAAGTGCCCAAGCAAAATCGCTCGGCAAAATTGCCCGGCGACATTGCTCAAAAAGTCTAGAAGGTGAAGTCTAAAAGTCTAAAAAGGTCTAGCGATGACTGTGATCACCATCCAGTGTTTGCTGCTGTTTTTTGTTATTCATAGAAAAATTGGCTTTTACATTGGTTATTTATTCATACAAACAGTATTCAAGCTGCTACCACTAGCTCATGTTTGGACAGACCTGTTAGTAAATATGATTGTCGAACCCAATCGCTGACTGTGTGAATGAAGCCCTTGACTGAGGCCAAGACTCTGCCTCTTTGGAATTTTATAGTACTGCATTCCAACACAATGGTGTTTCTATGAGTTTTTATGTGGTACATTTTTCTGTGAATTGATAGTTGAGTGATGGATAGGATAAGGATGTGCTCCTTTTCTTTTCTGACTTGTACATACCTACTAGCATCAGATGATCTCGCAAGGCCACAGTTTAAGACATTTGCAATAAAATTGAAATCTCCATGTCATTCCACCTCACTGCTGCATTGATACTGCAATGCTAATATCACCAGAAAGCAGCTTCCAGTAATTCAAACAATTGTGATACATCAGTCTAGACAAAAATAATGCATAATTCTGTTTTAATGACTTCTACTTGACAGGCGTTTAAGACCGGGTGCAGACAGATGCTCGCCATGTCGTAAAAGCTAGTCAGAATGGCTGGTAATTGCCGTTAGTACTCCACATCCTTTAACTTTCTCCATCATTTCCTCTGTGCTGGTGGAATTCGCCTCCAGCGGGATGTTTTAGCCTTTTCTCCTCCCCTGCACCTGGGTTCGAGAGCAGCCATATGCTCACCCCAGGATTCCCTCTATATCTTATACATGCACACACACGTGCTGACACACTCCACCCCAAGGCCTCCAACTGCTCTAAAGTGGTGTGTAATTAGGCTACACAAAGGAGCTGCCCCTCTGGCCGCATGGATTGATGGTTACTGGAGGCTCTTTGTTCAGACTGACAGGCTGGGAGGGACGGGCATGGCCAGGCCGGGGTGTTATTGTTCTCATAAAATAAAGATTCATGTTCATTATGCTTTATGGGCTGTGGACGCCCCCATCATGGCTGCCAATGTGGCGCAGAGTGGAGTCAGGGCCGATGGGATGCCATTGACCCTTGTGTGTAGAGGTGGGATGAGATGCTAGTTGGTGGATGGATGAAAGGGAAAAAAACATGAATGTATGGGGGACAGATTGTGACTTTGTATAGGACCAGAGAGGTTGTCGCTGGGTTCAGATCAATAGATCATGGAAGCCAGATGCAGGAGAATGAAAGTTTGGTCCTGACGATGGACTGATGGTGAAATATTGCTCAGCATGCTTTTGGTGCCACAAGTAAGAGCTTTATCCTGTAATAAATGGGAGATTAGTTTCTACACCCACAAGGCACTAAGAGAATGTATTGTTGAAGCTTTTATTTCTTCATATTATGTGGTTTGTGCTATCTTAATAAATTTTAGCCTGTTGTAGCATTTTGATTCTTTTTAGCTTTAATAAATAAAGTCCAAAAAGTTATCTTCAGGCCTGGAGCCAGTTTTAATTCTTTACAGACTTACTTTTTTTTGTGAATCTGTTCTCCAGAGTCTCTGTGAGCTTCTGGGAATAAACATGCTGATGTGTTCTTGCTTGAATCTGCTGTGTTTCCATGCCTTCTGACCTAACTTAGCTAATTATGGGCACTTTTTTAGAGACATCAAAGACCGACTTCACACACACAATCCCAGTCCAGGTTTGGCTAATTCTCAGAAAATTCTTGAAAAAGGAGGCAAACTGTTGAAGAGGAAGATTGGAGGAGGAAAGCAATGGAGATTAAAAAAAAAATAGGTATTGCCTTGTTTGAAAGCTCCTGGAACAGATTTTGAGGCTTTCTTCACAAAAAAAAAAGAAAAAAAAAAGTAAAAGCTTTTTTGGATGTGGTACCAGGTAGAGTTGGGCGATGTATTGAATTTTCAGGCTATATTTGAGACGATTCTGCTGGCAGTTTAAAAATAAGTAACTTGGTGAAAATAGCAGTGATTTTAATAGCTTTTTTATTTGTCTATTAAATAGTTTTGTGATCCCTCCTGAGTATTTTTAGAGGGTTAGCAGACATTTTAATAGTCTAATTTAAACCTCAGTTTTTGTAGAGTTAGTTGGTAAGTGCATTTTCATGTCTGTGAGTCAGTTTGAAACAAACATATGCATGTTAATATTTGTGCATAAAATGCAATATTTTTATCACAAGAATATATTAAATTTAGTATATACACCGATCAGGCATAACATTATGACCACCTTCATAATATTGTGTTGGTCCCCATTTTGCTGCCAAAACAGCCCTGACCCGTCGAGGCATGGACTCCACTAGACCCCTGAAGGTGTGCTGTGGTATCTGACATCAAGATGTTAGCAGCAGATTCTTTAAGTCCTGTAAGTTGAGAGGTGGGGCCTCCATGGATTGGACTTGTTTGTTCAGCACAACCCACAGATGCTCGATTGGATTGAGATCTGGGGAATTCGGAGGACAAGTCAACACCTCAAACTCGTTGTTGTGCTCCTCAAACCATTCCTTAACCATTTTTGATTTGTGGCAGGATAGATTATACTTTTGAAAGAGGCCACAGCCACCAGGGAATACCGTTTTCATGAAAGGGTGTACATGGTCTGCAACAATGCTTAGGTAGGTGGTACGTGCCAAAGTAACATCCACATGGATGGCAGGACCCAATGTTTCCCAGCAGAACATTGTCCAAAGCATCACACTGCCTCCGCCGGCTTGCCTTCTTCCCATAGTGCATCCTGGGGCCATGTGTTCCCCATATGTTCACCACTGTTGGCTCTTTTGTCGGTGGGCAGGGGTCAGAATGGGCACCCTGACTGGTCTGCGGCTATGCAGCCCCATACGCAACAAACTGCGATGCACTGTGTATCCTGACACCTTTCTATCAGAACCAGCATTCACTTCTTGAGCAATTTGAGCTACAGTAGCTCATCTGTTGTATCAGCACACACGGGCCAGCCTTCGCTCCCCACGTGCATCAATGAGCCTTGGCCGCCCATGACTCTGTCGTCGGTTCACCACTGTTCCTTCCTTGGAATTTTTGATAGATACTGACCACTGCAGACCACTGCAGGAGCAACCCACAAGAGCTGCAGTTTTGTAGATGCTCTAACCCAGTCATCTAGCAATCATAATTTGGCCCTTGTCAAACTCACTCAAATCCTTACACTTGCCCATTTTTCCTGCTTCCAACACATTAACTTTGAGGACGAAATGTTCACTTGCTGCCTAATATAGCCCACCCACTAACGGGTGTCGTGATGAAGAAATAATCAGTGTTATTCACTTCACCTGTCAGTGGACATAATGTTATGCCTGATCGGTGTATATAATTTATTTAAATTGTAATACCATTTTACTTTTTTACTGTTTATATATATATATATATATACACAGTGGGGACGGAAAGTATTCAGACCCCCTTAAATTTTTCACTCTTTGTTATATTGCAGCCATTTGCTAAAATCATTTAAGTTCATTTTTTTTCCTCATTAATGTACACACAGCACCCCATATTGACAGAAAAACACAGAATGGTTGACTTTCTACAACTTTCTCCCATCTCCCGACTGCATCTCTGGAGCTCAGCCACAGTGATCTTTGGGTTCTTCTTTACCTCTCTCACCAAGGCTCTTCTCCCCCGATAGCTCAGTTTGGCCGGACGGCCAGCTCTAGGAAGGGTTCTGGTCGTCCCAAAAGTCTTCCATTTAAGGATTATGGAGGCCACTGTGCTCTTAGGAACCTTAAGTGAAGCAGAACTTTTTTTGTAACCTTGGCCAGATCTGTGCCGTGCCACAATTCTGTCTCTGAGCTCTTCAGGCAGTTCCTTTGACCTCATGATTCTCAATTGCTCTGACATGCACTGTGAGCTGTAAGGTCTTATATAGACAGGTGTGTGGCTTTCCTAATCAAGTCCAATCAGTATAATCAAACACAGCTGGACTCAAATGAAGGTGTAGAACCATCTCAAGGATGATCAGAAGAAATGGACAACACCTGAGTTAAATATATGAGTGTCACAGCAAAGGGTCTGAATACTTAGGACCATGTGATATTTCAGTTTTTCTTTTTTAATAAATCTGCAAAACTGTCAACAATTCTGTGATTTCCTGTCAATATGGGGTGCTGTGTACATTAATGAGGAAAAAAAATGAACTTAAATGATTTTAGCAAATGGCTGCAATATAACGAGTGAAAAATGTAAGGGGGTCTGAATACTTTCCGTACCCACTGTATATAGTAATTTTTAGGTATCACTCCACCCTTGCATAAATAAATATTATTTATTTATGCAAGGGAGGGGGGGGGGGAATACTGGTAATGTTTTTATGGAAATGTGCCATGGCAGTGCCATCTCTCTTCTCTCTGCAGACTAAACACTATTTATACCACAGTCTGATCTAATCAATCCTTCTCACAGTTTCTCTCAGACAGCCATCTAAACAGCCCTGTCATAATCTCATTACAGCGTGGGCATTAATAATGAAATGTAGCCCAGGGAGAGAGCCCACATGATCTGTGCCCTAGAGACTGCTTCCTCCTCCTTGTGTTCCAGAGGAGTGCTGGGAGGTTTGCTGGTGCTGCGGGCGGTCGCTCAGGCCTGCCAAGCCACTTTTGTCTTTAACAGCATGTTGAACTGTATGCTTTGTGATGCTGATTAAGATGTAAGTGGAGTCTGAGGAGATTTTGTGGATGGGACCTCAAGCAGAAAAGTGTAGATGAGGCTAACAGACAGAGAGAGCAGTGTCTGAGGATGGTGAACACATTAAGGTAGAGGCTGTGGGAAATGACATACCTTTCATCCTCTGACCAGTGTCTTCTTGTGTCATTCTCAGCCTGTCTGTAAATGAAGTGCTGGTTGACCTCTTGTCACAAAAAGCCTACAGCAGGACCACAAGCACAGACAGAATGTTACCCAAAATTTGCTGGTTCATTCAGTTTAATACTGTCCTAACCAGTAGGGTTTTGCAGAATTCTGAATGTAAAGCGACAATAACAGGAAATACTATAACTATAAAGATAGCATTTTAATAATTGTTTAATAATTTAATAATGACACAGAGGAATGATTTTGTTGGAATCACTTTCAGAACATTTATTTTCCAGCTGATGAATGATAAAAACAGCCAATCAGAATCCACCTGACGTTAAGCAATAAATATGTTGTTTTGGGCTGTGATTTTCACACCCCACATTGACAGTTGTCCCAACTAGGTGCATTCTGGCCTTCTCTGAAGGACTGTGGTCTTGTCTGGATGAGGTGGGAAGTAAATAGCTAAGCTATACCTCTGAGCTCCTGGTTAACCTGCAGTGCAGCAACATGTCCATCCCAGCATCCCTCCATCCACTGCATGAACCTCCTAAAACACTCTACAATACACTTGTTACACTCCCTCTTCCCACCCCCAACATTTCCTGTTAATTTTTATCGATTCAGCTGTGTTTTCAGAATCTCATCCTCTCAAAATTGCAAGCTCTGTGTCCTTTTTTATTATGATAAATATTATAAGGGAAATGGAAAAGTTGGCTGGGGAATCCTCATTGATCCCCTCATGTAATCTTATTTAGTCCCCATCACTGGTTCCTCTCCTGGCAGCCTGCGTTATGTTCCCCACAGGCCACCTCCTCCACAGACCTGCTCTTACTGCCGTTAACATTAAAAGGGCCACTTTATACACTTCTGTACCATTTTATTTTTCCCCAAAGTCCACTTAAGATGTTAGTCAAGCTTTCTTGCACCAAAAACACCCCCAGTTCAGTTGTACACGACAGTTTTCCACTATCTCTCTTAAGCCTAAAGTACACAGTACTTCGGCCATTCACTTCTGCAACGGCCTGTGCACAGGGTCCACGGACATCTGCGCACACCGTCCGTGTGCAGACCAATTTTTGTGACCATTGATGGTGTACGTAGAACAATGCACGCAGGTGAATATTGAGAAAGAAGAGTCTACTAGGTGGCAATACACACAGTTGTGATGTACTGTGCAGTAGTCGAAGAGGAGTGTGTAAAGAGCAGGGTTGGGGAGTAACAGAATACATGTAACGGTGTTACGTAATCAGGATACAAAAATCCAGTAACTGTAATTTGTCAATACATTCTCTTTGTTACGTCAAAAAATGTAGTAATCAGATTACAGTTACATTTTGAAAAAAGGGGGGGAATACTATCAGGATTACAGTGGTTTCATTTAAAACGAAATAAATCATTATTTTGTCATAACACCATAGTAATCGCTGCTTGATTAAGTAGTTCCTGGTTCTGTTGCAAGTGATGACTCACGCGAGCCAGCCGCTGGTGCAAATAACACCTGTCTACGATCTCCTCAGACGCAGATTGAATCACTGCTGCTAGTTGAAACGATGCTGCCCGCGGGGAAAAACGCTTTCAATTCTTGGAAATTTTGCTGCTATTTTGTTTTTGCAAACAACATGGTTGTACAGTGCAAACTCTGCCTTCCAGCTACGAAAAAACTTTCTTTATCAAAAGGACTAAAAAAAATAATCTGTAATACCACAAAGTAGCCACTAGATGTAGCCCTTTACATATATATTCAGGGCTGCATATTCCCAAGTTGTGGAAATGAGACATGATTACTTAGTTTTAGTAGGTTTTAAAAGTAACCAAATTGCTAAACATTAAAATTAAAGCAGAACAAACATAAACAGAAATGTTTGATCTGAGCTTGTTCAGTTTGGTTATGATCTGATGTCACTTTTATAAGCCTATTTTTAAGCTTTAAATAACAACAACGATAATAATATTGCAATAGATAATTTATCCGATTTTTAAAATATTTATATTTTTGAGACCCACTCAAAAGTATGGACCGTGTAACGTATTTTATTTACAGTAAAGTTGACCCCTTTCTTCCTTTATATATGTGACCTTGAAGTAATCCAAAAGTAATCAGATTAGATTACTTTCTTATTGTGAAAGTACTCTAATTCAGATTACGTTACTGAATACTTTTTTTATGAAGTAGTTTGTAACTGTAACGGAATACATTTTTAAAGTAACCCTCCCAAGCCTGGTAAAGAGCATACTGTTCAAAGAACAGTAAACAAAGCAGCATATAATTCTCCATCGTTTTTGTTTTGGTTCTTGTTCTAAACTTAGCATGCATTGGCGGATCCGCTACTTTTCTTCTTCTATCTTTCCACACGAATGTCCTGTAAATGACACAACTCAGTGCTGCCCTCTGACGTCTGGTAGAGTATGAAAAAGCAATTGTACTGTACATGTGTCGAACACGTCCATCTGTGCTTATCCGCAGTTGAGTATGCTTTGAAAGCTGTGCAGACATGACTGAGCGGAATGTGGAAAATGAAGTATACCCAGGCTTTTAGCCTTTAATTTAAACAGACTGTTTTTGCTATTGTACCTTTTAAGGCTGTAATATAATGCATACTTTTACACAGATTTTTTCCCCAATTTGCAGTCTGGACGTGTTGGTGCAGGTTTCTGAAAGTTAGAGCCACTCTGCAGTTGATTTCACAGAAAATTGCGTAGTGTATGATGGACACGGATTCAGATTTTTTTAACTTCATAGACTGATTCCATCCAGTCAGACGTGTTTGAACATGTTTGATTTTTGAGTCAATTTTAGAACACTTGCATCTTTACACAGCCGATTTAAGGCTGCTCTAAAGCGGGTCTGTGTCTGCTCTGAATTCAGTGTAAAGACGCAATGCCGCATAAAAGCAGACCTAAAATACGCTGGGTCTGACCCACCTCAGTCCCTAATATCAAAGGCGACGCAATCCTGTTTTGATTCAGTGTAAATTAAATGCGAATCAGTGCCGCTCTAAGCAGCGTCGTTGCCATGACAACCCAAAGGATGCATCTCAGTTCGAGCCAAAAATACGTAGCCTACAGCAAAGACTATAGAATAACAAAAGACTTGTCACTCGTATTGTTTTGAATGGGAGAAAGTGTAACGCGCAATATGGCGGAATAAGTCCCGCCTTCTAAATAAGAGCCAATCGCCGACTGGTAAAGTCATCGCGTCACTTCAGCGGCCGTTAGAATCACCGGTTTCTATAGAAACAGTCAGACGCGCGCCTCCGAAGAGACGCGCATTTAGGTCTGCGCATGCGCATTAGCTTGATCCAGCCTGAAAAATACCGTTTTTTTGTCATGATTCGAGCATTTAGAAACTAAATTTATGAGCCGGTTGTTGTTAGATTTCATTGGTGATTTCAAATATGAAATTTAATCGTAAGTTTGGCGAACAGTTTTGGAGAATTTGATGTTTCCCCATTCAAAGAGATTGCATGATGCCTAGGATGCCCGAGAGGCGTTTCAAAGATGGCCGCCGAGTGAAATTACTTGTTTTAAAGGGACTTTGCCTACAGTAAGCCAGCTCCATTTGTTTTAGCTAACGTTAATAAAAAAAAATGTCTACCAATAGGGGAAACATCTGGTCTGACAAAGAAGTAAAAGAGCTTATTTTAATAAGAGCAGCGGAAGAAATTAACCAGGAAATTGACGTAAATGTAAGAAACGGCAATGTGTACTGTACTATTGCTGAGAGACTTCGACTTTGCGGTGTGCAGAGAGATAAGAAGCAGGATACGGCTAAGCTCAAAAGTCTGAAAAGTTTTTACCTAAAAACAAAAGACCACAACAACACGAGTGGAATGACTCCCAAGTGCTCCCTGTGCTTTGCCGGTAAATGCTGTTGGATGCTTGACACAGACAGAAGAAAGAGCGCAATCTCCAACTGACAGCGCCACTGAAGATGGAGATGATGAAGACATTTGTCCGCTATCAAGGAGTAAGTTTTCTGGTTTCAGTCTCTTATTACTCTTATGTTAAGATGGATATTGTAATATATCATAAATGGCTAGTTTAAAAAAAAAAAAAGTACAAATATTTTTTTTCACTGTCACTCCAACAAGTTCATATTCGCATGTTGCATATCTGCGCAATACAGGCCTAAAGTAAATTATTCTAAAACCATGTATATTCATTCATGAATACAATTGACCCTTCGCAAAGACCCGCCCCTCTTAGTTACTGTTGCTTTAGCCATGGCCCTATCGCGCCACACGCAGTGAAAAATACATCGCGGAGCAAAGAGGACACTGACAACACGTCGACAGACAAGACAAAGCAGGTTACTTATGATATTAAACAAAGTCCCAGCTTTCAAATGGTGTAATTCTTTAATAAATTCGAACAATAAAAAATGTTTTGTGGCTCTTTAATGTGTCGTAACAGATTGCTGTAGCGCCTCAGCTCAAGAGGCTCGTAACCGATCATCTCTTCCTACTAGTTAATTTATAGCATCAAATAAACATGAATGAACATGAAATGGAATGTTGTTTCAATCGCGGAAAGACGTAAATACACACCATTTTTCAAGTTTAAGTACAGAGGTTAATCTTCTAACTCCTTACTGCTTTGTCGGACAAAATGGCGGATTCGGCGTTCTGATTGGTTAGATCGCTTGTCAATCAAACTCCTGGCAAAGGGTCAATTGTATTTATTTACAACTGGACAAATAAACACATATTGGGGAAAATGAGAAATTCTCAGTTGTTTCCACTGAATTACATTAGCTTAATAATGAATGTATGAATGCTGAGTAAATTTCCATGTTTTTTCTTTTGATGAACCCCATTATTAATTATATAAACAGCATTGATTCTGAACGTGTTTCAATCCAAAAGATCATTTATTATGCATGTAACGTTTAGTCAAAGCCTACCTAACTTGAGTATAACCACTGTCTTATTTATTAGTTTTTTTCTCATCTACAGGCACACCAGAAATGACAAGCCATCCCCCTGTTGGAAAAAAAGAAAAATGTGTAAGGCAGACCATGCTCAGGCAATGAGTGCTGCAGTGTTGACCAGGGAATGACCAGGGAGATGCGGGCAATGCAACAGGAGGCTATTAGCCAGTTTGGCAACATCTTAGCAAGTATATTTCCTCCACGTGGTGCCCAGTCAACTGTTCACCAGCCCTTTACTCACCAGTGGAGTTCTGGAACATCATCAGTTCATATTGCCTCACAAGATGCTGCACCATCCACAGTGCCACACAGTTATAGTGATGAGGAGGAGCCTTATGAAAGGGTGATGACCCACTTATAAAAGCTTGATGATTTTATGAGACAAGTCACCCAAAACTGAAAATTTTGTCATAATTTGCTCACCCTCATGTATGTAGTACAAAGCCGCATGACTTTGGATACAGAGTTTGAAACAATATGAGGGTGAATAAATGATGTCAGACTTTTCGGTTTTGGGTGACTCGGCATGTTTGTAATGCAGGCATTTGACTTGATTTATGAATATTCTCATTTAAAAAAGTTTAATCCAGTATAACTTTAAGTTCTGAAGCCTGAAATGTTAAAGCATGAAAAAAATGAGTACTGTTCATCAACAAATGAATGTTTTAATTAATTTATTTAGTAGTTTTAAAATTATTTATTTATTTATAGTGTATTTATATATACAGAATGTTGTAATTATTATTCTGTATTATTTATTGTTCGGTGACCACATATTTGTTGTAGCCTATTTGTTCAATTATTCAGACTTCTGTTCTATTGTAGTTCTGTATTAATCTGTTTTATATATAAAAAAAAAAGTAACAGAACAAAACAAATATAACAATTACATTAAATGCATTTTCGCTGAATTCATTAATGCTACGTTTACAATTGTTTGTGCAAACGTTTAAAGTTTACATTATTTACAGCAACTAGTTCCTGCAAACAATGGTCAGAAAGGCATCGCGAATGAAAACAGCAGATGCACTGTCATCCCTGTTGTAAACAACATGTCTTTCCATGCTTTCTTGGGGACAGTCCCAGTTGTCCAGGTATTGCTCACGGTGGAATTCATAGAATTATGCAGCATGCTAGCAATTCATCTGACACATTGTTAATGTTAATGTCATTTCTCTTCAGTAAGCGTCTTAACCTTCCTTTAAGGTGTCCAAATGCATTCTCCACAACTATCCTTGCCGAGCTCAACCGATGGTTGAAGTGTCACTTTTCTTGTCTGAATGTAACACTGTTAGGGATGGCTTTGATCAGCCATTTTTTCAAGGGATAGGCCAGGTCACTGATTACATATAGAGGAATCTCCAAGCCATTAATGTGCCCTGAGTGCTAAAGCAAACAAATAAAAAAAAAATATATATATATAGTATTTAATGGATGGTTCAGTGTTCAAAGATGCTGTTTGACTATTATAGATGAATTACAGGAAAGAACATTTATGGGCTATGAAACATGATTATGATTAAATATTAATAATTCTAGCAAATAATTAAGACAGATAATGTGTGCTCCGTTCTAGCCTATAGTTCCAAAATTGCATGCACTCTCTTGCGTAAAGATAACCACCCTGTCTGCTCAGCAAGACTATAAATATCAGAATTTGCCAATACCCTAGCATCATGTGTCCTTCCAGGCCACTCAACATAAACATCTGTGAAACTAAAAACAAAATTCATCAAATTGTAATTAGTAGCCTAAATAATTAATTAACCAAAGGAAAGAAAATTGTCTGTATAGTTACTTGCCACATTTTGTGATCTACAATGCCTTGTAGGATTATTGAATGCCAGCCTTTGCGATTATGATAGTCTGTGGGGTTTTCTCTCGGTGATATGATTGGGATGTGTGTAGAGACTATTTGAACCGCGAGTGTATCCATTCAAACTTCAATAACCAACAGCAGCATGTAAACACGCGATAGCCGGAGTGTTTAACCGTTGCACTCACGTGTCACGTCCTTTGCGGCGTCTCGCGCTTGACACTGCATTTAAATTTGGAAAAGAAACACAAAACTGCCCACATGAAAAAATACTGTAGTAATTTATAGTAAATACTATAGTGTTATAGTGAAATTAATTCAAGTAAAGTACTTACATTAATTTGTTGTGGTAATTTTAAAGTTGCTGTGGTAATATAACAACTATAGTAATAAAAAAATTACTTTACCCAATACTGTACTAAGTTTTCTACAACTATAGGGTATATTATACTGCGATACACTACACTACTGTAGTAAAACCTAAAGTATACTAAAGTATTTATTACAGTTTATCAGTTCACTATAGTTAATACTACAGTATGCTGTAGCATTTATTAACAAAGTGTTGTAAATACTATAATATATACACTATACTACAATTTACTATAGTATGGTTCAAAAACACTATAGTATTTACTATAAATTACTATAGTATATTTTCATGTGGGTGACGGGAGCCGCTCCGGAGGAAAACAGTGACTGGATCTAACACCTTAAGCACAGCTCATATCTCTGTCTCTGTAAGTTACCGAAAGCGAAACCACACACAAAACACCGGCTCTCTTGCACTGTATGACGTGACAGACAACTAGTTGTCAAGTGCGATTCTGTTCACACAGCGCGGATATTCTGAGAATGCGGTTGTGAGTCCTGAAAATTTACGGGTGTGAATTCGGTTATAAAATGCGGTTGTCACACCTGTAAATAACCGTACTGTGTGAACGTAACCGTATTAAGGACTCAAATACAGGACTGACAACCGCATTCTGCTGCTGTGTGAACGTGGCCATAATGTTCAAGTTCAGGGCAATATGGAAGATGAATGTATTTTCTCAGCATTAATCGTTGAATTCCACGTCAAACTTCATGAATGAGTTTACACAATGTTGCCTCGCCGATGCCGAACAATTCAGCCACAGTCCTGCACTCACAGGGTGTAGCAAACCACCAGATGACAGCGGCAAGTCGTTGTCTGTAATCAATTGGCTTTCGCCAGTTTGTAATCTTTCTTTGTAGAGCTGGATTAAGTTAATTAGCCAAGGACATAAAAGTATCTCGACTCATCCTAAAATTCTTAACACAGTCAGTATTACTGTACTTGTGTACCATTACAGTCTAAAAACATCTCCTTGTGGACGACATTTCACCCACACACAACGGTCTGGCTACATCTGCCAGTCTCCGTTGGAAAACTAATGCCAGTATCAATTTTCCTTTGTTGTGTCTGTGCCTGAGTGACATCCTGGCTCTTTGAAACAAATTTCGGCCTCTTTTAATTGTGCGACAATGTTCCCGATGCAGTAATTCATAATTTTTTTAAGTGTTGTTTCTAATTGGAACAATTTTGTTAAGAAAAAGAAAAACACTGTCAATAACACAAAAGCTAACATTGTGACAAACCGTCCAGCGCACGATACTCTGTAGCACGTGCAGGAAATTTAAATTTAATGTTGTTACATTTAAATGTCATGTTTTTTATTTATTTCATGTTTTATTTTATTTGTTCTTTTTATATTTGTTATTTAATTTTATAGCATTTGTTTTTGTTAAAACTCCTTTTAAATTTGTAGTTATTTTAAAAGGTATATGTTTCCCACAATTTTAATTCCTGTGTAAATGCGTTTATGCCGCTTCAGAACAGCATTACACAGTCTGTGTAAATGCACATTTTTATGGTTTTATGCCGCTTCAGATTTGGTTTCTGTGCCGCCTTTGCTGTGTAAAGATGCCTTTATTGTTTTAGGGTGCTTTCACACTTGGTTCGAATTCCTGGTCCAAACCTGAGTTCGATTGCTTGATGCCTAGTGTTTTTAAAATCTGTTCAGATTTTGAAAGTCATGTAGTGTATTCCAGCCTCTAGTCTTTTACATATTGCCCATGCACCTCAGCCAATTCTTAACATTAAAACATGAATGTTTAAACATAACAGTGCTGAACAGGTGCCCTCTATTTCAGCGGAGACATGACTTCTTGGCCCTCTCCATAATTGCAGTTTTCAGACCTTCAGACACTCGGGGCCTAAAAAAATAATACACACACACACACACACACCTTTATTTACAATATTTTATGCGAGTGGTTTGCTTCACTAATGATCCACAGTTAACCAAATGCCGGCAACATGTGCAGTATCCGAACAGGCCCTTAGAAGACCCATCTGATGCACTGCACCCTGCCTCTCTCCAGCATTCGAAATCTGCCAATCGAATTAACATATTTCATAGTGGCGCTTCAGGCCTGGGGGCAAGATAATGAAATGAATTACCATTCTGCTTTTTCTCTCTGGGGGAAAGAGACAGAAAATCTGTAACATCTGTGCGAGTGGCTTAAATCCTTCATGCCACTGACATCTAGACTAATCAGATGAATTAAGAGCACTTCTAGGAGCAGATTCTTGCGCTGTTTTCATCTCTTTGTTCTCTTCCTTCCTCCAAAACCTGAGTCTTAATGTGGTATTTGTTTTGTGATGAATGCCGAAGCCGGCGTAACGATCGGCCTGCTATTTGAAAGTCTTTACCTATCCCGGCGCTCAGATTTGCTTCTTCTGTTTCCATAATTCACAAACAGAATCGATACGGTGACACGGTTTCTCTCATTTTCTCTCGCAGGAGTTCCAGGAAGCACGGCGAATTCTCAATCGATCCTTTGATAGCTGCGTGGGACAGGCAGGGCACCTCGTCCAATCAGATGGCAGCACTCAGCCCCCCATGGTGATGAACAGCATCTATGAGCGATGTGCGGGTGAGTGATGGGCTCGCTGTCTCTTTATCTCACAGTCGGTCCGTGCGGCAATGAGACTTTCAAGGAGAAGGCCACACAGATATCTAGTGCTAATATATTTCTGTCATCTGCAGCGCATTTGCTTTCAGATTGCCTTTTCATCAGCTAGACTGATAAAGTGTGACTCTTCATTTTGACTTAAAGGTGGTCAAAAGAAAACAAATAGTACTTTTGATATCTGAACACAAAATGACATATACAGAAAGAAAAGCAAAACATGGTCTTGCTAATGTGCGACTTGACGAAGGAATTAAATTGATCAAAAGTAACATTAAAGATGTGTAATAATACAAAAGATTTATTTCTATTTTAAAGTGCCCCTATTATGGATTTTTGATTTAGTGTGTAACATAGTGAATAAAAAAATATCCGGCAAAGTTTTAAATCTGAAAGTGCACTGTATATAAAGTTATTGTCTCTCAAAAGTAAGAGTCGACTCTTAGTCAATTAAACGATTTGTAAAACGAATCCCAAGCTGTTTTGTTGTGACGTCACAGTGAAACATTGGCATATTGCCCACCCACTTATTGCACACACAGACGCAAGGGAAAATTCATTTTTTTCAACAATACCACAGCAGTAAAATCTTTTGTTGTGTTCCCGTCATATTACTGACGACTGCTTCTCAAACCTCTGGGAGTTTAAAGGTGCCATCGAATGGAAAATTGAATTTACCTTGGCATAGTTGAATAACAAGAGTTCAGTACATGGAAATGACATACAGTGAGTCTCAAACACCATTGTTTCCTCCTTCTTATGTAAATCTCATTTGTTTAAAAGACCTCAGAAGAACAGGCGAATCTCAATATAACACCGACTGTTACATAACAGTCGGGATCATTAATATGCACGCCCACAATATTTGCATATGCCAGCCCATGTTCAAGGCATTAGACAAGGGCAGCCAGTATTAACGTCTGGATCTGTGCACAGCTGAATCATCAGACTAGGTAAGCAAGCAAGGACAATAGCGAAAAATGGCAGATGGAGCAATAATAACTGACATGATCCATGATATCATGATATTTTTAGTGATACTTGTAAATTGTCTTTCTAAATATTTCGATAGCATGTTGCTAATGTAATGTTAAATGTGGTTAATGTTACCATCGTTTCTTACTGTATTCACGGAGACAAGACTGTCATTATTTTCATTTTTTAAACATTTGCAGTCTGTATAATTCATAAACACAACTTCCTTCATTATAAATCTCTCCAACAGTGTGTAATGTTAGCTTTAGCCCAATAGCCACGGAGCACCATCAAACTCTTTCAGAATCAAATGTAAACATCCAAATAAATACTATACTTACATGATCTGATGTATGCATGCAGCATGCATGACGAACATTTTGTAAAGATCCATTTTGAGGGTTATATTAGCTGTGTGAACTTTGTTTATGCAATGATAGAGTCGCGAGCTCGGGAAGGGCGGGGAGCACGAGAAATTAAAGGGGCCGCAGCCTAAATCGGCGCATTTCTAATGATGCCCCAAAATAGGCAGTAAAAATTAATTAAAAAAAATCTATGGGGTATTTTGAGCTGAAACTTCACAGACACACTCAGGGGACACCTTAGACTTATATTACATCTTGTAAAAAAACCGTTCGATGGCACCTTTAATGCAGGATTCACAAAACGCTTGGTCTTATAATATGGATCAATGCCCAGTTTATTTGGACCAGCTTGCTCCTCTGAATCTCAACAATTGATGATTATATTTTCTAGCGATCATTCAAAATTCTTAGTTTTGTATGTTATGTTGTGTAACGTACACCCTAGTCTGTATGTCTCCTGCTAACGGGCTAACTCACGTTTCTGTAGTTCTGCTATTCAGATGTGGGTCCAATATTGTCTAAAAATGTGTCGCTTAATGCAGCTTATCTGTCTTATTACTTGGAGTAATGATCATGGACGGAGCACGACTTATGTTTACAAAGTGTAATGCATTATCAGCTATTTACGTTTGTGCTCAGCTAATGTGGGAGTTTACAACATAGCTGTGGGCCCTGTTCGATTTTTTTTCCCTCTTCGTTTTTATTATTACAGTACAACCTGAATTCCAGAAATGTTGGGATGTTTTTTAAATTTGAATAAAATGAAAACTAAAAGACTTTCAAATTACATGAGCCAATATTTTATTGACAATAGAACATAGATAACATAAATGTTTAAACTGAGAATTGTTACAATTTTATTCACAAAATGAGCATTTCAAATTTGATGCCTGCTACAGGTCTCAAAAAGAGTTGGGACGGAGGCATGTAATCATGGTGTAGCATCTCCTCTTTTCAAAACAGTTTGAAGATGTCTGGACATCAAGGTTATGAGTTTCTGAAGTTTTGGTGTTGAAATGTGGTCCCATTCTTGCCTGATATAGGTTTCCAGGTGCTGAAGAGTTTGTGGTCATCTTTCATTTAATGATGCTCCAAATGTTCTCTTTAGGTGAAAGATCGGGACCGCAGGCAGGCAGTCTACGACGAAGCCATGCTGTTGTAATAGCTTTAATATGTGGTTTTGCATTGTCCTGCTGAAATACACAAGGCCTTCCCTGAAATTGGCATAGCATTGCAATATATAATAATATGCAATCATGTGATCATGCGATCGATCCCAGGGAACGCATGTGCTCATGAAGTCTATATGCACTATAAATCACTAAGGGTAGATTTAGGGGTGGGGTGGGTGTAATAAGGTGCTTGAAAAGGACAGTCTGTTGCTCTAAAACCTTTATATACCTTTCAGCATTCATAGTGTCTTCCAAAAACATGCAAGCTGCCCATACCGTATGAACTTATGCACCCCCATACCATCAGAGATGCTGGCTTTTGAACTGAACGCTGATAACACGCTGGAAGGTCTCCCTCCTCTTTAGCCCGGAGGACTCGGTGTTCGTGATTTCCAACAAGAATGTCAAATTTGGACTCGTCTGACCATAGAACACTTTTCCACTTTGAAACAGTCTATTTTAAATGAGCCTTGGTTCACAGGACACAACGTGACTTCTGGACCATGTTCACATATGGCTTCCTCCTTGCATGATTAGAGCTTTAGTTGGCATCTTCAGATGGCACGGCGGATTGTGTTTACCGACAGTGGTTTCTGGAAGTATTCCTGGGCCCATTTAGTAATTTCATTGACACAATCATGCTGATGAGTGATGCAGTGTCTTCTGAGGGCCAGAAGACCACCGGCATCCAATAAAGGTCTTCAGCCTTGTCCCTTACGCACAGAAATTTCTCCATTTTCTCTGAATCTTTTGATGATGGTATGCACTGTAGATGATGAGATTTGCAAAGCCTTTCCAATTTGAACTTGAGGAACATTGTTTTTTTTTTTTAAGTATTCCACAATCTTTTTACGCACTCTTTCACAGATTGGAGAGCCTCTGCCCATCTTTACTTCTGAGAGACTCTGCCTCTGTAAGACATCCCTTTTATAGCTAATCATGTTACAGACCTGATATCAATTAACTTAATTAGTTAAGTAATTACTAGATGTTCTCCCAGCTCAATCTTTTCAAAATTTCTTGCTTTTTCAGCCATTTGCGTGCCAACTTTTTTGAGACCTGTAGCAGGCATCATATTTGAAATGAGCTCATTTAGTGGATAAAAGTGTAAAATTTCTCTGTTTAAACATTTGTTATGTTATCTGTGTTATATTGTGAATAAAATATTGGCTCATGTGATATGAAAGTCTTTTAGTTTTCATTTTATTCAAATTTAAAAACATCCCAATCCCAATTTGGGTTTTGGAGCTATATCTGTATTGTAATAGGATGTTAAGATGCTAGTCCGTGCTAACTAGTTGAAGTATTCTCTCTGTAAACTGTAAACAGTAAACCTTGTTTGTAATGTCAAACAATGATATAGCCATTTTTTACTTTAAGAGTTATAACGAAAAATTCTGTGTACACATCTGGCCTAAATGTTTATCTTATGTTAAAGGTTTTCAGATTCTCTTGGCATTCTGATACAGTCCTCGCAGGTGCACCTACATAAAGTATAACAGTGACACTGCTATCACGTCTTATAAATAACGCAAACTAAGGTGACACTTACCACAGAGCAATGTCCTACTCCAGTCGTGATTGCGAATCAGTTTCTTGTTTATCGACTACTTCAGACGTTTCATCGTCGGACTCGGGCTCGAATTGATGCAGTAAAGTATTTTAGATTATAAAAATATTTTTATATTCATATTTACAGTACTCAGCGTAAATGAGTACACCCCCTTTGAAAAGTAACATTTTAAACAATATCTCAAAGAACACAAAAACTATTTCCAAAATGTTGACAAGACTAAGTTTAATATAACATCTGTTTAACTTGACATAACATGAAAGTAAGGTTAATAATATAACTTAGATTACACATTTTTCAGTTTTACTCAAATTAGGGTAATGAAAAAATGAGTACACCCCACAACAATAACTACTACATCTAGTAGTTTGTATGACGCCCGTGATTTTTAATAACAGCACCAAGTCTTCTAGGCATGGAATGAACAAGTTGGCGACATTTTGCAGCATCTGTCTTTTTCTATTCTTCAAAAATGACCTCTTTTTAGAGACTGGATGCTGGATGGCGAGTGATGCTCAACTTGTCTCTTTCCTGTAGCTCAGTGGTTAGAGCATGGCACTAGCAATGCCAAAGGTCATGGGTTCGATCCCAGGGATTGCACATACTCAGATACAAATGTATAGTATAATGCAATGTAAGTCGCTTTGGATAAAAGCGTCTGCCAAATGCATAAATGTAAATGTAAATGTCTCTTCAGAATTCCCCATAGGTGTTCGACTGGGTTCAGATCAGGAGCCACTGAATCACTTTCAACCTGTTCTTCTTCAGAAATCCAACAGTGGCCTTAGATGTGTGTTTAGGATCATTGTCATGTTGGAAAAGTGCACGACGACCAAGGGCACGGAGTGATGGTAGCATCGTTTTTAGTATAGAGCAGTACATCTGTGAATTCATGATGCAGTACATCTGTGAATTCATGAATACTGGTCCCAGTAGTCTTCATCTTTGTCAGCATGGGCCCTGGCAAACTCTAGGTGGGCTTTTTTGTGCCTTGGCTTTAGGAGAGGCTTATTTTGTGGACGGCACCCATACATGCCATTCCTCTGCAGTGTACTCCATATTGTGTCACGGGAAATAGTCACCCCAGTTTGGCTTTTTACTTCTTTAACTGCATTGAACATGCATGCCGATTTTCTTCAACCCTTCTCATCAGAAGCTTTGCTGATCTTCTTGTAGCCTTCAACTTTCTTGTGTAAAGAAATTATTTTCTTTCTCAGTTCTTGTGACATTTCTCTCTCATGTGGTGCCATTGCTGACAGCATGAAATGGGAAGGGGTTTTAACACCCTTTTAAAGTCAACTGTCTGCTGGACAGCTGTGTAATGAATAATTAGACTCACCTGTGGTTGAATTCTTGTTAAATTAGACATTTGTAGTCTAAAATTTAGCTTTGCTCCAGAGACTTTCAGTGGGGTGTACTCATTATTGCATCACCCTAATTTGAGTAAAACTGAAAATGTTGTTCTCTAAGTTATGTTATTAACCTTACTTGCATGTTATAAGTTAAACAGATGTTATATTAAACTTAGTCTTGTCAACATTTTTGAAATAGTTTTTGTTCATTGAGATATTGTTTAAAATGTTACTTTTCAAAGGGGGTGTACTCATTTATGGTTAGCACTGTATATATTTAAATATATTCATATTATTGCTGTTTTATTGTATTTTTTATCAAATAAATTTAGCCTTGTTGAACATGGTGAGCTTCTTTCAAAAATATTAAAAATATTACTGACCCCAAACTTTTGAATGGTAGTATATTTCTGTCAATGTTGAATAAATATTAGACAATAATAGATATGTACTTATATGTGCTCATTTGCTTTGCTGTCATGCTCACTTAAAGTTAACCTTTGAAACATGAATAATTTTGATCTTAAGCGAATTTCAAAATGAATGTCCATTGTTCATACTGTACATTATACTGTAATGTAGTGATGTCTATATTCACTTGTAGCATTTAAAATGATTGATATTAGCATTTTATTTTTAATGTTTAGAAAAAAATAATGTCCATTTATCGATTAACAAACATAATCATGAAAATCATTAGTATATATATCATCAGTGTCTTATCAGTGAAAGCTTGATTTTAATTATAGTATTTAAAGGGCAAGTTCACCCAAAAATGAAAATTCTGTCATTAATTACCCTCATGCCGATTTTCGTTCATCTTCTGAACACAAATTAAGATATTTTTGATGAAATCTGACAGCTTTCTGTCCCTCCATGGACAGCAACATGGCTGAAACTTTGATGCTACAAAAAGTTCATAAAGATCCCTTTTTATGATCTCTTTTTGAACTTTACTGAAGCATCAAAGTGCCAGTTGCGTAGCTGTCTATGGAGGGAAAGAAAGCTCTCAGATTTCATCAAAAAGATCTTCATTTGTGTTCCGAAGATGAACCAAAGTCTTACGGGTTTGAAACGACATAAAATTGAGTAATTAATGACAGATTTTTATTTTTTTTATTTTTATTTTTTTGGTGAACTATCTCTTTAATATCAGTTTTATTTCTATGGATTGAATTACCTCATGGGGGCCGATATACTATATTGAGGCCTTTAAAAATGCTTCTAACTAGGTTTTGTAACAGAGCAATTGTCTGAGTCTGTCCATGTGCCTTACTGGAAATATGTTTGTACATGAATGCCTGTCACTATCGATACAGTGTGCTTGTCATACATGTGCTATCTTTCTTTGTCTTTCTTTCCCTCTCTTTCATGCCTGGAAAGACTCTTTTATCACAGCTGTATTAGGAACTGGAAGTTTAACTCGTCTGAAAATTGGGGCACATTTGCAATTCTTTTCATGTGAAATGCCTGTGTGCATAGCCTGTCGTGTGGACCATCTCTTTAACCGAACATGAAAGAGTAACACTTCTCCTGCAGGATTTCAACACAACTAGAGACATACAGATAGAGAGAGAGAGGCTTAAAATGGAGCTGCCTGCTTCTCTCGTCTGCCGCTTTTCCCGAGGACTGCATTTCGCACACACACTACTCATTGGGATTCCCAGTGAGCACAATTCTAAGAAATAATACAAATAGTCCAATATCAGCTGCATCAGCTTCATATCTCCCATCCCTGACACCTCACGCTTCTCCCTGTTGTTTATTTCCTTGATAGACCGATGCTCTCATGTTCATAAATATATGCAGTTCAAAAATATTCGTTCTTTTCTCTCTCTGACTGGAAGTGTTTCTAGGTACGGTTGTCTCGTAAGTAAAGAAAATATGACAGCAAGGGAAGTGGAAAAAAGGAAACCAAGCCCTCCGCTCGTGCTCTGATTGTGTGTTTGCGTTGGTTTCTCTCGCCCTGACCTTGAAATCATTAAGTTGATGTGTGCTTTATCTAGGCCATGTTTCCACAGGCGCAACAGTAATGCGGTCCGCTCACAACATAGCGTAACAAACAATTTAAAATGCATAATGCCCTCATCAAGAGAGAGCTTTTTTTTTTTAGCGTGGCAGATCCATTTGGGCTGAGGGAAGTAATTTACTGGTAGTTGTTTGAGCTGTAAATGAAAGCTAATGATTTCGTACATATGTATGTGTATTGTGTTTGCTTTTGAAGTGGTGCTTCTCGGGAGAATCGCTCTAATTATAACCCTGCATAACAGTGGGCCGGGAGCTGAGGAGAGGGTGGAAGTGTGGGTTGGTATGAATATTACCGTTTCTGAACTCTGTCCATCTCTGGTGTGGGATGAGTTTTTCTCTGCCCTCAAACGCCTTCATGAGAAGATGAACTTTGAGTTTATGGAGTTTAAATTATGAATATTGTTGTTTATTTGATTTATCTTAGTCCTTTTTTTCCTATCCTTTACAAAAACGCTGTGCCGCTACATGCAGTGATGTATCATATAATAATAATATGGTATTTTATTCCATGGTACTGAATGATTGACATATTTATGGTATTGAATGATTGCTATATATATATATATATATTCAGAGGAAATCAGAGAGAAAACAAGTAAGAGGTAGGAACAAAGACGATATGTTGCGTGTCTAATTGAAACGCATTGGCAGCTAAATGTGTTAGCGCATATATATGCTAACCAAAATGTCACAGGTCCAAAAAACTCAAATAATTGTTAAAGGGTCACTTATCTCTAGTTTCTGTTGAAACTAGCTATTTGTGGTGGCATCTGTCAAAGTCTTGGAGAAGATCTCACTCGGCGGCCATCTTGACTACTCCCCTCATCAGGTATATTAGGCTGCTGTCACTTTAAGATCCATTAATCTATAATTGACTGTGTTTATGGGAATGCTCTCCAACACAGACATTTTGACATTATTTTGTTGCGTATTTTGACTGCTTAAGCACGATGAGCAGCGAAAAATACTCAATTCAGTACTGAGATGCAGCTTTATGTGTGCGCACTTTGGGTGTGAGCAAAAAATCAGCAGGAATGAGTAAAATTATGCACAATAGTCAAGTCAAGTCACCTTTATTTATATAGCAATATTTTTTACAATGCAGATTGTGTCAAAGCAGCTTTACATTGATAACTGGTATATATTTTTCGCTGCACAGCAGCTCTTAAAGAATTGTGTCAATGCAGGCAGATCAAAGCACTGTTGAATATCAAATGTCAAGTGTCCCCAACTAAGCAAGCCAAAGGCGACAGCGGCAAGGAACCCAAACAATACACGCAATCCCATGCTAAAATTTAAGCCCTGTAACACCAATTATATTCATCCGGAGCAGATGAAATGAGTGAGTGAGGGGAGGTGGGATTTTGTCAACTTGCTGTCTCTGACGAGATGAGAGGGTAAGTAAGAGCAGCTAGTATTGTGTCTCTATTCTGTGGAAAATTAGTATTTGAAGTGTTTCAGATATTTCAGTATCATTATGTATTGAAAAATAATTTTTTTTGACAACACTACACTTGCACTTAGTTTATTATTTCAGATGCCTTTTTAAAAGACTACAATTGAAGAATGTATATATTATATATAATATTCAACACGCCAAAGTGGCTAGTAGGAGTGACTGTGTCATTTGCCAGGTTATTGGCAGGTGTTACACCGTGTCCTAACCAGACACGATGCGATAAGATTCCAGCGACGAGCAATTTGACTGTCCACACTAGACGCGATGCGACAATGAGAAGCGATAAAATCAATCAAAAACCACAGCCAATCAGAAGAGAGTATGGGCGGGCTCTCTCGGCAAGAGCACAGCAGGCACAATGAAATGGGCAAGTACATAGTAAAATTCATAAATATTACACCATTTAAACATTATTTAAAGTACATACAGAGTGACTGAAATAATCTGTCATAGAATACACTTGTTTGTTCGCACTGAGTTAACAGTTTGAACGTTCTTGTGCCCTTTTATTTATTTTCAAGATGTGAGGTGAATTAGCCAGTGTTGTTTTCATTACAGCTAAAAAGCTGGGAACACAGAATGATATTCAAACTCAGATTAGACGATTTTAACAGTAAATAAAGCACATAAACATCACCTGATATTATCATTGCCATACTTTGTGTTGCTATTCCAGCCGCGACGTCGCAAAGAAATAGAAACCATTTCGAAAATAGAATATTTGCGTGTCGCCGTCGCAGCTGGATAGGACAAAAACTCAGATTAACATGGAAAAGATACATTTTATCGCGTGTCGCGGCTTCACGTCGTGTCTGGTTAGGACACGGTGTTACTGTCAAGCCCTATATATATATAAATATACACACACAAGAAAAAAAAAAAAGAAAAAAAAAACTTTAATGTTTTAGTAGTATGTAATGTTTCAAAACTTTTTCATTAGTATTAGGTTCAACTAATGCACCTGTGTGTTGTAGAGTAATTTGATGACTTTGTCAAGGCAATTGTCTTTCAAAACTAAACTAAAAGATGTGATGTTACAATTTCTCCCTTTAANTATTTAATTAAAAATACAGTAAAAACAGGAATATTATGAAATATTATTACAATTTAAAATAACTGTTTTCTATTTGAATATATTTCACAAAGTAATTTATTCCTGTGGTGGCAAAGCTGAATTTTCAGCATCATTACTCCAGTCTTCAGTGTCACATGATCCTTCAGAAATCATTCTAATATGCTGATCTGCTGCTCAAGAAACATTTAATGTGTACAATTGTACAAAATATTTGAGTACAATATTTTTTTTCAGGATTCTTTGATGAATAGAAAGTTCAAAAGAACAGCATTTATTTGAAATATAATCTTTTGTAACATTATAAATGTCTTTACTGTCACTTTTGAATGATTTAATGCATCCCTGTTGACTAAAAGTATTAATTTCTTTAATTTCTTTTCAAAAAAATTTAAATGAAAATTCTTACTGTCCCCAAACTTTTAAACGGTAGTGAATAATGCTACAGAAGCTTTGTATTTCAGATAAATGCTGTTCTTTTGAAATTTTCAAAAATATGTTCAAATAGAAAACAGTTATTTTAAATTGTAATAATATTTCATAATATTCCTGTTTTTACTGTATTTTTAATTAAATAAATGCAGTCTTGGTTAGCAGACGAAACTTGTGATATGTGAAATATTCTATCTGTCCAGTGTCTGTGGTAATAGATTCAAACCCAGCCCTCTCGAAGAGAAACATGGCTTTTATTTCAGTTAATGTTTTACATAAGGAGGTGTTTTGCTATTGCAGGCGAAAGGTCTGGTAGCTCACACCGTATAGGATTAATAACCCTGTTTTAGCTGGAAGAGCCATTGATCCATCATCTTCTGAAGGAACAACTTATTTCATTTCGGCTACGCCACACTTTAGCAGATAAATAATCGTGAGTGTGTATGGCTGCAAATGTGTGTACGTGTGTTTGTCTGCAAATGTGTGTACGTGTGTTTGTCTGCAATACGCATCTATTTTTTCATTCACTCCAACATCAGTTCATCTCTCAAGTGTGTGTATGTTCATGTGCGTGTTCAAGTGTGCACGCATGCATCTGTGCGCATGATGTATTATGGTAGTTGTGCAGCACACAAACAGATGAGATATATAATACTAATAAGCAGTCATCCCAGTGCAGTCTGATGAGTAATGATGAAGTTCTGCTGGGTGGGGCGCACTGATCTATGTGATTGTCAGGACCGATATCCAGCTCCACTCCGCCAAAACACAGACACTCCATCAAAAAGACAGAGAACAACGTGCTATCCATATCCCAGCAACCCACAGGAAGAAGTTCAAAATCTTAGGTTTTTGTATGTTATTGAACTTTAATTTATTGTTATTTTTTTAAAAGTTCACAACAAATTTAAAGTTCAACATATGTATGCATCTGGTTAAATGACGTATAGCCTACTTAAGATGATGGATTTACTTTTACTTTTTGTGCTAAATAATGAAATTGTCTTTTAAAAATGATATATATATATATATATACACACACACACACACACACACATTATTT
>RJVU01059775.1:1961306-1989308 GCA_003731715.1 Anabarilius grahami | reverse complement strand
ACGTACTTTTTTACCGAATGCATTAGATTGCAACATTGTAGCTTAACCACCAATGATCGCAATAAGCTCTGCATTTTGTTACTTTCGATAAGAAAAAAAGTGTCATCCTTCAAATTTGATGTGCCGTGACAGATCACTGTACAGACGCCTCAGTTCAACCTGCGGAGCGCGAGTGATCACGATCATCTCTGCTTCACTAGTTATAGAATAAACTTAAATGAACATCTGAATGTATGTTGAAAGATACAGTACAACTTACTGAAACGGTCATATCTCGTGTATTCGCTCAATCAATGTTTCAATGGTGGAAAGACGTCAATAAAACAGCTTGTAAACAATATGTAGCATTTACCTCAGAAAAGCCATTCAGTGTCCACAGCTTGTTAGTTCGCCAGAGAAATGAACTCTTTCACTTAATATATGCACTGTATTAGCCTATATATTCATTATATTTTACTTAACCTGTTTGTGATGTCTTGATTATTTAATGTATGTTTAAATAAATGTTCATAGCATAATGTTCAAGTAAGGGCTCCCTTTATAGTTTATAGCATTAGCAAAGATATTTTTTTTTATCCTTAAGAAAGTCTTAGTTATAATTTAATATATTTAAAGACAAAAACACAATTTGTTCAGTAAACCACTGCAATTGTAAAAAAAGCAATTTTATGTTTAGTTTTCTCCCCACCTGCTGTACCGAACCCGTACCGATCCGTGACTTCAAAACATGTGTATGTGTATATATATATATATGTATATATATTGCATATGCATATATACAGTGGGTATGGAAAGTATTCAGACCCCCTTAAATTTTTCACTCTTTGTTATATTGCAGCCATTTGCTAAAATCATTTGTTCATTTTTTTTCCTCATTAATGTACACACAGCACCCCATATTGACAGAAAAACATAGAATTGTTGAAATTTTTGCAGATTTATTAAAAAAGAAAAACTGAAATATCACATGGTCCTAAGTATTCAGACCCTTTGCTCAGTATTTAGTAGAAGCACCCTTTTGATCTAATACAGCAATGAGTCTTTTTGGAAAGATGCAACAAGTTTTTCACACCTGGATTTGGGGATCCTCTGCCATTCCTCCTTGCAGATCCTCTCCAGTTCTGTCAGGTTGGATGGTAGACGTTGGTGGACAGCCATTTTTAGGTCTCTCCAGAGATGCTCAATTGGGTTTAAGTCAGGGCTCTGGCTGGGCCATTCAAGAACAGTCACGGAGTTGTTGTGAAGCCACTCCTTCGTTATTTTAGCTGTGTGCTTAGGGTCATTGTCTTGTTGGAAGGTAAACCTTCGGCCCAGTCTGAGGTCCTGAGCACTCTGGAGAAGGTTTTCGTCCAGGATATCCCTGTACTTGGCCGCATTCATCTTTCCCTCCATTGCAACCAGTCGTCCTGTCCCTGCAGCTGAAAAACACCCCCACAGCATGATGCTGCCACCACCATGCTTCACTGTTGGGACTGTATTGGACAGGCGATGAGCAGTGCCTGGTTTTCTCCACACATACTGCTTAGAATTAAGGCCAAAAAGTTCTATCTTGGTCTCATCAGACCAGAGAATCTTATTTCTCACCATCTTGGAGTCCTTCAGGTGTTTTTTAGCAAACTCCATGCGGGCTTTCATGTGTCTTGCACTAAGGAGAGGCTTCCGTCGGGCCACTCTGCCATAAAGCCCCGACTGGTGGAGGGCTGCAGTGATGGTTGACTTTCTACAACTTTCTCCCATCTCCCGACTGCATCTCTGGAGCTCAGCCACAGTGATCTTTGGGTTCTTCTTTACCTCTCTCACCAAGGCTCTTCTCCCCCGATAGCTCAGTTTGGCCGGACGGCCAGCTCTAGGAAGGGTTCTGGTCGTCCCATACGTCTTCCATTTAAGGATTATGGAGGCCACTGTGCTCTTAGGAACCTTAAGTGCAGCAAAACTTTTTTTGTAACCTTGGCCAGATCTGTGCCTTGCCACAATTCTGTCTCTGAGCTCTTCAGGCAGTTCCTTTGACCTCATGATTCTCATTTGTTCTGACATGCACTGTGAGCTGTAAGGTCTTATATAGACAGGTGTGTGGCTTTCCTAATCAAGTCCAATCAGTATAATCAAACACAGCTGGACTCAAATGAAGGTGTAGAACCATCTCAAGGATGATCAGAAGAAATGGACAGCACCTGAGTTAAATATATGAGTGTCACAGCAAAGGGTCTGAATACTTAGGACCATGTGATATTTGTTTTTCTTTTTTAATAAATCTGAAAAAATGTCAACAATTCTGTGTTTTTCTGTCAATATGGGGTGCTGTGTGTACATTAATAAGGCAAAAAAATGAACTTAAATGATTTTAGCAAATGGCTGCAATATAACAGAGTGAAAAATGTAAGGGGGTCTGAATACTTTCCGTACCCACTGTATATATATATACAGTGGGTATATGCAATATATATGTAAACATAGTGCCTATTTGAAAATTTGTTTAGACGCTTTCGGAGATGCGAGCTCCAGGCCATCAGTGACCGTTCAGTGCTCATGTACCCGCAGAGAACAGCTTCATCTCTGCCAGTCCTTCGGGAATTTACCACTGGCTCTTATGTAGATAGTGTTTAAACATGAGGTATAATTCGTTTTTGGTATTTCAAATGGGCAATCTTTGGTCTTATTAATCTATTACTTGTTCCAGAGCTAATAGATTTGGCTTAATGACTATATTAAGTTTCATAACTTTATATTTACATTGAAATTAAATCGTGTACTAACTAGAGCACTGCTTTTGTACGTTTGACTGAACTGTTTGCCTGTATTTATTTCCTATTTTACTTCTTATACTGTTATAATGGCTGTTGTTGTTAACTTAAATACTAGTGTTCAATAAATAATTTTTTATATAAATAACATGCCGTATTTTTTGGTATCGAAAAGAGTCCGTTAGTGATTTCGACTTCAGTGAAAGTTACATTAATACGCCATGAGATGGCGGCAAAGTGAGTGAGTCAGTCACAAAGACTTTTATATTGAAATGGACTGAAACAAGAAAACAAGGACGTTGTTTTTACTTTAAACAACTTACAAGATGCAGCTGACAAATGCATTGACTAGCGCTGTCATGGGAATGTCTTAAATGTTAAAAGGACAAAGAAAGCTGCTTAGTTTGAAAATTACTTTTTTTATGATCAGTGCTTCATACATCGTTACATCATTTACAATGGACCCTGCAACATTTTCAGCAAAATTTTGTAGTTTGTGTACTGATAAATGCGTTGTGTTGCTGTGTGTCTATGTGTTTTGATGTTTATTAGCAAATCTAATAATTAGCTTAGCAAAATCTGAGTCGCATCTCTTGTGCGATTTTTGCATGCCATGTGGAGTTTGTCTATGAAGAGAATACCGAATCAGTCACTTTTGAGGTACATTTTAACATATTCAAAGCCATTTCATTAGATATAAAACCACATATATAAGACTGACAGGTTTTTGGACATTTCCCTAGACACCAGCTCTCTTTTTCTCCCTCAAATGCTGTTTCTCTCCCCATTTCTCTCTGTCTCTCTCCGAGTGTATGAGGGTAGTTGAATCCACTTCCTCTGAGTGGCCACTTCGTTCCTCCTTCTCCTTCCTCCTTAATTGCAGTGAAGTGCAGATGAAAGAGTGGAGAGAAGGAGCATGAGATTTCTTTCTCTTTAAAGCCTCAGCTCTTGTGCGCCGTAGCAGAGTCTTGCTTTCTATTAGCAGACTCTGCATGCATATGTGTGTGTGTGTGTGTATCAGGCAGATGAGATATTTTGCCAGAAGTACAGGGAGAACATAATGTAAGAGCAAAGCACCCTGGGAAACCTATTCTCCTTCTACTTTGGCCTGAATACAGACACCACAGGTCCCTCCACACCCCAATACCACAGCAGTCTTTGGCCCAGAACAAACACTTCAACTTTCCTTCTCCAGTCATGGAAAACCCCTCTGTTGCCAAAGCCAAGGAACATTTTGTTTGGAAAATTTAAATGTCAGATATTGTATTCTCTTTCTTATGATTTTTAATATGCTGGAGAAATGAAGCCAAGGCATGATGTGTCTCAAGCAGAGTTTGCGAAATGTATGCCATCTGAAGTAGTTGTAATGTACTAAGTGTGTTTCTGAATTTATGGAATTACACTATAACTTATTGCAAATGTACTTTTTGTAAAGAAAAAGTATTAGTTTCACTTTATTTGGTGTTCTGATGTCCTGTTACATTTAAGTACTGAGTAATATTAATTAACGTACTGACTATAGGGTTAGGCTTAGGAAATATGTGTATGTGTATATGTATATGTATATATATATATACAGTGGGTACGGAAAGTATTCAGACCCCCTTAAATTTTTCACTCTTTGTTATATTGCAGCCATTTGCTAAAATGATTTAAGTTCATTTTTTTTCCTCATTAATGTACACACAGCACCCCATATTGACAGAAAAACATAGAATTGTTGACATTTTTGCAGATTTATTAAAAAGGAAAAACTGAAATATCACATGGTCCTAAGTATTCAGACCCTTTGCTGTGACACTCATATATTTAACTCAGGTGCTGTCCATTTCTTCTGATCATCCTTGAGATGGTTCTACACCTTCATTTGAGTCCAGCTGTGTTTGATTATACTGATTGGACTTGATTAGGAAAGCCACACACCTGTCTATATAAGACCTTACAGCTCACAGTGCATGTCAGAGCAAATGAGAATCATGAGGTCAAAGGAACTGCCTGAAGAGCTCAGAGACAGAATTGTGGCAAGGCACAGATCTGGCCAAGGTTACAAAAAAATTTCTGCTGCACTTAAGGTTCCTAAGAGCACAGTGGCCTCCATAATCCTTAAATGGAAGACGTTTGGGACGACCAGAACCCTTCCTAGAGCTGGCCGTCCGGCCAAACTGAGCTATCGGGGGAGAAGAGCCTTGGTGAGAGAGGTAAAGAAGAACCCAAAGATCACTGTGGCTGAGCTCCAGAGATGCAGTCGGGAGATGGGAGAAAGTTGTAGAAAGTCAACCATCACTGCAGCCCTCCACCAGTCGGGGCTTTATGGCAGAGTGGCCCGACGGAAGCCTCTCCTCAGTGCAAGACACATGAAAGCCCGCATGGAGTTTGCTAAAAAACACCTGAAGGACTCCAAGATGGTGAGAAATAAGATTCTCTGGTCTGATGAGACCAAGATAGAACTTTTTGGCCTTAATTCTAAGCGGTATGTGTGGAGAAAACCAGGCACTGCTCATCACCTGTCCAATACAGTCCCAACAGTGAAGCATGGTGGTGGCAGCATCATGCTGTGGGGGTGTTTTTCAGCTGCAGGGACAGGACGACTGGTTGCAATGGAGGGAAAGATGAATGCAGCCAAGTACAGGGATATCCTGGACGAAAACCTTCTCCAGAGTGCTCAGGACCTCAGACTGGGCCGAAGGTTTACCTTCCAACAAGACAATGACCCTAAGCACACAGCTAAAATAATGAAGGAGTGGCTTCACAACAACTCCGTGACTGTTCTTGAATGGCCCAGCCAGAGCCCTGACTTAAACCCAATTGAGCATCTCTGGAGAGACCTAAAAATGGCTGTCCACCAACGTCTACCATCCAACCTGACAGAACTGGAGAGGATCTGCAAGGAGGAATGGCAGAGGATCCCCAAATCCAGGTGTGAAAAACTTGTTGCATCTTTCTCAAAAAGACTCATGGCTGTATTAGATCAAAACGGTGCTTCTACTAAATATTGAGCAAAGGGTCTGAATACTTAGGACTATGTGATATTTCAGTTTTTCTTTTTTTAATAAATCTGCAAAAATGTCAACAATTCTGTGTTTTTCTGTCAATATGGGGTGCTGTGTGTACATTAATGAGGAAAAAAAATGAACTTAAATGATTTTAGCAAATGGCTGCAATATAACAATGAGTGAAAAATTTAAGGGGGTCTGAATACTTTCCGTACCCACTGTGTATATATATATAAGGTTAGTTGTGTGTAATTATATATATATATAATAAATATTTTAAGAAAAATACATGTAAAGAAAACATAACATTTAAGGGGAAAAAAATTAAATATTCCCCACATACGAATGATCAATTTTAGCAGTTCATTTATATGGTTTGTTTTGTTCATAAATAGTAAATAGATACAGTAAATGCAGAGTTTTCATTTTTTTGTTGAACTATTCCTTTAAAGAAGAGACGTGGTTCATAAAAAAATAAGTATAATTCAATCTCTCTCTCTATCTCTCTCTCTTTCTCTCTCTCTCTCTCTCTCTCTGAGAAATGAAAAAGTGTAAATGTTCAGGACCAGGCCTGAGACCAGGAGTTTTTATTGCACAGCGGTGTGTATCTAAGTAATATCCAGCACCTGCTCAAGGCAACACTAAACAGAATATTTGCGCCTGTGAATTTGACTCCTCATCCATCTCTGTCCGAAGAGCTTAGGGCTAAACCACTCAAACTCCCCACTCATCCAGACCCTCGCTGAGACATGGAAGGTCACACACCGCACCAGTCAGAAACCAGTGAAAATATGATTCCACTCTCTCTAAACAAATGGTATCGATTTTTACATCTAATATATTTTTGAACTCCAGTGGTTTGAGCCCCTGTGTTGTAGATGCATTCTTAACGGACAGTTGCCCTTGTCTTCTGATCATCTTCAGATGTGTATAATGCCACTGGTGTCAAGCAGCAGTGTGCAGTAAGCCCCGAATGAGGCTGTCAGACAATAGAAATTAAAACCAGACGTCGGAGATGTTGCGATGCGACGATGTTCTTGCTAACCGAATCTGCTTTCCCTTTATGCTAACGAGCTACATACTGTACACAGAAAGTGCTGGCATGCCAATAACACAGGCTGTTGTGCCAAACCTCCTGCCTTCAGGAGTAAATATTGATTTTAATTTGATAAATTCGATGCATTCAACGTCAAACGAAGTAAATATTGGTTGCAATTTGATCAGTTTGTGTGTAGCTTTGGGAAAATCCAACACTCAGAAGAGCAATATGATTGGACAAATCGTTTTTTCTTAACTGTGATTGGTTAGTTTGTCAATATTTATGCAGCTATTAGAGTCTTTGAACCTGTAGCACTAGCTGTGTTTGAGAGGTTTGGCGTAAATCATTTAGCATTAAACAGCTTGTTTTATTCAGTCATTCTGTGCTGACAAGACCCGAGCGGGGAGCTTGCAGATGTGCTTCCTTGCTTTTTGTTTTTCTTTGCAGATCCACTGGAAAAACACTGGATATCTGTCTGAGGTTTTAACTGTTATGCCAAGAACATAAACAGAAACAGACCAGGAAATTTAGTGGAAATAAATTGGCAAAAATGAAAGCTTTATGCAGGCTGTGTGTGCAAGTGTGTCATCATTTGTATTGCAGATGGAGATGTTGTTTCAGATGTTGTCTGTGCTGTGCTGCGATGTGATGTATCTACATGTGGAAGAAGTGGGTTTTTATATTTCCATTCATTTTTCAGATATTTGTTTTGTTTAGTTTTTTTGTGTTTGTTTTTGGTTTTGTTTTGTTTTTTGCTATATGACAGCAGTGATTCTCAAGTTGGCCTTGACCCGAAAAGATTTTATCAAGAAGGTTTGTGGGCAGCAGATTTCAAACTGAATATAAATAATAAAATTCAGTTATTTAAATAGATAACATTTATACCAGGGTAAACATAATTTGTCCTGCATTCTTGGTTTATGGAATCTTATCTGTACATTTTACATTCCTTATGCCAATAATTTACAGCACACAAACCTCCTAAAAATATAGGTGTGAATCAGAAGATAAAATGCATAATACGTTTCAATGTTTGTTTTGTTTTTAGTTTTAGTTTTTGTATTATAACCGATTTGTTTGGGTTGCTGCTTAATGTCTAGTATTTTCATAGTCTGATTCCTGTAGAAAGTCCATTTGAGAACCACTGTATAAGATTATACAGTATTGTAAATGTATTTAAGGCATTTGTGCTGAACAGGTGCTTTCAAACTGTGTGTGTTTGTGTCTCCTCTCATCCAAATGCTTAAAAACTGAGTCAGGAGTTTTCTTCCACTCATGCAAACACACCCACACACACACGCACACACACAGATAGGCAGGTGTGTTGATTGGGAGAAAGATAAATGCTTACTGTCTAAAACAAAGATCTCTCTCTCTCTCTTTGGCTCTCATTGAGTGGTTTCCCTCTCTCCATATATCACTCAGTCAGGAGCTGGGATGGTTCCAGAACCTCCTCTTTAACAAACAACAGGCTTTTACATCTCTCTGTTTATCTCCAACAGTCATATCCTTCCAGAGTATATCTTCTCTGTCTTTTGACTTAGTGGTAGGGGTAGTGTAGGGGGATAGAATGTACAGTTTGTACAGTATAAAAACCATTACGTCTATGGAGAGTCCTCGTAAACCATATATACAAGTATGTGTGCGTGCGTGCGTGCTTGTGCGTGTGTGTGTGCGTGTGTGTGTGTGTGGGTGGGTGTGGTTCCGGTATTCCCTAAGTTATGGGGACTTTTTTTTTTCTTTTCTTTTTTTCTCTGAGGGTTGTGTTTAGGGGATAAAATGTACAGTTAGTATAGTATAAAAATTATAATTTATACTTCACAACAGAGAAGAAAAGTCAGTTGCAAATTCCATTTCATGCTGAGTTTAAATGCCAGGGTTTGTAGTGTTTTACCCTAGGTTATATGTAGTAGAATTTTACAGCAAGTTGTTTAACGACAGACAACCAATCATAAACGGTCTCATTAAATATTTGTGTTTTGTGTACAGTCATAAACTTTGATGTGATTTGTTTAGTGTGAGCATCTGAAGGGAAAGTCTGATGACAAACACGTCAACTGGAGTGAATTTTAGTGTGTTTCAGAACCCAATGCAATTCAAATCAAAGTATTACAAAATGTAAAACACTTGCATATCTTCTAACAGCCTTTTGCTCAATGGAATAAATACAAAATCCTGACAAATCATGTCTTTTTGAGAGACAGAGTCTCATCTCATATACACTACTATTCAAAAGTCTGGGGTTGGTACAATTTTTTTGATGTTTTTGCAAGAAGTCCCTTATGCTTACCAAGTCCCTAATGCTTGCATTTATTTGATCAAAAATACAATAAATATAGTTATATTGTGAAATATTATTATAACTAAAAATAACTGCTTTGTATTGAAATATTTTTTTTAAATGTAATTTATTGCTGTGATGGTAAGCATCATTACTCCAGTCTTCAGTGTCACATGATCAACTCATGAGCTCAAACCTTTCTTATTATTATCAATGTTGAAAACTGTTAATAGTTTTGTGGAAACCATGATTTTTTCAGGATTCCCTGATTAATAGAAAGTTCAAAAGAACAGCATTTATTTTTGAATGGTTGTGTATGATGCTGTGGGGGACATATTGACCTATACTGTCAAAAATAAGCAAAAGAAAAAAAAAAGTTTAATAATCATAAGGACAGATGTACATTTTCATAAAAATAGTACTTTCCAAAAATGTTTGCAGGAAGCCTTGTGCAAATGTGGCAACAAGTGAATGTACCCTGTTGTACTCCTCTGAAGTTTGGCTGTGGTGAGCGCAGACTGTGCTGCTCATTGTCTCTTGTGTAATTTTGACTTTGAAAACATACAAGTCACTGCCAAGCACTGGGCTGTTGAGAGTCCTGATGCTACACTGTTCTCTCTCTCTGTCTCATTTGTGTGTGCCCGCACGCTAATCTCTGTACACGATTGAGAGGGAGTTTGTTGTTGATTCAAGTTGAAAGCTGCCATATTTCACTGATTGGAATTGATAGATTAATTTACGCCGTAGAAAGCCATCTGTTTGTTTCTCTGTGTGTGTTAGTGTATTTCCCCAGGTGTACTTGGATGAATTTAGACGCATCCAGATAAACAATGAAGTCACCTCTTCTGGTGTGTAACTTTTATTCATTCATCTCTGTTAGTCACAGTTGATTGTAAAGGCGCTGCAGTGTTGTGCGTACGTGTGATTGTTTTGTTAGCTTTGCTCCAGATTGTGACTGAAAAAATCACAAATAGACCAGCAACAATTTGTTAGTCACTATTTGAGTCAGACACCAAAACTTCATTTTGAGTCTGAATGTGTGTCTGATGATGAATCATTAATTAATTACATCTTTAGAGTTTCAAGCTAAGAAGAATTTGTATTCAGTGAAATTAATGGTGTATCTCATTTTGATTAATATTTTTTACTTTAAAACAGTGGTTCTCAACCTTTTTGACTACAAGGCCCCCCCATTGTCCACAACAATATTCGAAGGCACCGTGACTTCTCCAGTTGTTTGTGATTTATTGAATAAGGATTAGGGATAAGAATTTATGAAAATATTTGTTACTCACAATTTCTCCCCGATAAAAGTATTTTAGAGCTTGGCATACAGTTAAAATCAAAATTATTCAACCCCCTTTACCTGCAAGACAGTTTGCTGCTGAGAACATTTTATGAAAACAATTAGTCTAAGTCATCAGTAAACTATTATACAAAGTTTATTAAAACACATTTGAGTGATTCTGAGAATGTAAAGTTGATGAAAAAAGAAAAAAATCAAACTGGCTCTAAACATATGTGTACAAAATTATTCAACCCCCAAAAGTCAAATTTTGTGCAGAATCTTTTATTCTTTATAACCCCCAATGAACACTGCCTGTAAGTGCTTAAAAGCTTCTGTCACCTCTCTACTGCAATCTTGAACCATTCCTCGCTTGAAAAGTCTTCCAGATCACTGATAGTCTTTGGTTTCCATGTTACTGCAGCTTTCTACAAATTCCACCAAATATTTTCAATGAGATTTCAATCTGAAGATTGTGCAGGCAACTCAAGAACATTCTACGACTCATCCCTGAACTAAGCTTAAGTAGATTTGGATGTATACTTTGGGACAGATGTCCTGCAGGAAAGTCCATTGATCATCAAGCTTCAGTCTCTGCACCAAAGGCATCACCATCTTTGCCAAAATGGCTTGATACTTCAAATAATTCACGATGTCCTTCATACAGTCAAGACTTCTTCTTCTTGCAACAGCAAAGAACCCCCATAACAAGACTGGAGCACCTCCATGTTTGACCTTGGAGATGGTGGTGTTCTGCTCATAAGCTTTGCCGAATGCCACTCTTGACCAAGAAGAACATAAAAGGCTGACTCGAATATGCTTAAATTCATTTGGATATAACTGGAGTTGTTGAAGAATGTTTTATGCAGGGATGTGACCAAATTGGAACATTTTGGACCCATGGATCAGCAGTATGTCTGGTACAAAAAAGGCATAGCTTATGAAAAGAAGAACACAGGTCTAGACTTCTCCAGGTCTAGAAATCACACTTATAAAATGAGGTTACCACATATATTCATTTTAAGAGCATGAACCCTGGTTCTTCAAAGAAAGCAAAAAAAAAAAGGTTAATTAAAACAAGAAATGTCTTGATTTTTAGGTATTTTGTCTCATTTTAATGCTTGTTTGTCTATTGTTAAAGAGGTCATTAACTGAGAAATCAAATTTTCCTTGAGCTTTTGATTTAAAAGAGGTCATCATACTATAAGAATCTCCTGTAAGTTTCACAACTGAAAACTTCCTTGTTAGTCCAAAAACAGCTTTTAATGTTACCAAGCCCAGCAGACGACTCGTCCTGGAATGTGCCTATTTATGACGTAATAGATAGGTGAAAGACCGCCTCTGCAAAAGAAAATCAACATCTACTTCACCATTGCAACTTTGACCCTGCCCACTGGCGTTAGTGAGATGAGGAAGAAAGAAAAGAACAGGATCACTCGCTGGACTAAAAATTACACCTTCCAAAGGATCCTAATGCTTGGAATGTAGTTATTTTATGTATTTTCAACATAAAATATCTCAGTTGAGCATTATTTAGTTTTTGCGGTACATTTCACTGTGGATTCTTTAGTAAATCAGTCGCAATTAATTTTGCTAACAGACATTTATGATATGGACTTGACAGTAATGCGACAACATGTAAGAAACCGTGTTAATTCTAATGCCTGATCTGTGACCAGTGATTTCTGATTTGTAATGATTCATGTACAGTCAGATGTTCTTTGTCTATGTGCCAGTAAATCAAACCAGTGATAACTTAACGGTCAGCTTCATATTGTTTCTCTTAGTAGGATGAAATTAATCTGTTATGTAAACTGATTAAATTATAAATAGAAAGCCATCAAAGAACGCTCCCTTTGCAATCGCTGGAGCTGTCAATCAAACAGCGTGAGTTTATCAGTGACTGAGTTCTGGACTCGCACCAAAACTCCCGTAATAATCGATGAATCTCTTATTTACAGTGTGTTTGCACTGTTAGTTTTGAAAGCATTCGTTAGTGTGCAGAAATCGAGTTGCAATGACAAGATCGCTACATTCATGTGCTCAAAATTGGGATCGGCTATATGCTCATCACTGCAACCTTTCATGCCACAATCTATATATAATGTGATAGATCTAAATATAATCAACACTTTAAACGATTATTTAACCTTGAGACCTGTAATAATAAAAATGTGCTAAAAGTTTTCGAGAGAGTTAAATTTGTAGTACTTAGCTATTTCATATGCAAAGATGTTAGCCAATCACAGCAGTGGGCATTTACACTGAAGTCTCACAGCAGACACGCCCCTTCAAACAGAGCGTTAAAATCAGAGGGCTAAAATCAGGGTAGGAAAAGTGTCTGTTATTTCTAAATTATGACTATTTTTGATATAAAATCATACAAAGTATAAGTGCACCACCGGAAACATTCTAAAACAATAAAACAATGCAGTTCATGACCCCTTTAAATCATAAATCATCAGTCACCTTTGAAGTTTTTTTTAGGCCCCCTATTAGGCCCCGCCCCTGTTTAAGAACCTTTGTACTAGAGTCCTGTTATATGTGTTCCTCCACTTGTCCTTCTGTTCGTGACAAATTCAGTCAGCTCAGCTCGCACTCATAGATCTGTGGGGCCCGATACTCACACTCACACGTTCAAAACCAGCACTGCCTACAGTGATCGAGCACATAATGAGTTTCTGATTGATCGATACAATCTTTATTACATCAAAATAAGATGAAAGCTCTGGCTGGGAGGGTTTCTCTGTCTCGTTCTGGTATGAGGGTGAGGTTTAATGGTGTGTGCTGGTTACCAGTGCAAGTGACCATCCATCACCCTGCACTCAAAAAGTGACAGACCCCTCCGCCCACAGCCATCCGTCTCCGAGAGCCAGCGACCCCTGCTACACCCCCTTACACACGCTAACCCAATAAAGGTGATCCGTAATTATGAGATGCCTTTTAAAGGTCTGCCGTAGGCAATTATCAAAGCCATACATCTCTTGCTGCGAAAATATCATAACAGCCCAGGATTACAGGTTTTTAATACCTGTGCTGTAGTGATTGATGCCATCCGTTAGGGTGGAGAACGGGGTTTACAGTTTGTGTAGGATATCAGAGAATGTCTGAACTGTAACTGATATATGTGTCTCTATCCTCTCTTCCTGACTGAATACACCATTGAGTTTGATTGACAGACTTTGGTACATGAGGTATGCAGGAGTATAACTCACAGAAAGCCGCTTCCTGAACCCAGCACTTATGAACCCAGAGTAAGTGTTTCTGAGTGTGGCAGGAGAGCACAAGTGACACTAAGACAGCTGACCTTTCAAATGGTGATTCGCTCCACATTTCTTTTCTTCTAACTTCCACCACAGGAGATTCACCTTTGGCATGACAGACTCCAGTCGACCCTCTATTTACAGTGTCTGTTAAATGTGTATTGAAACATAGGCTGTGTCTGAAAGCTGCAAAATGCTGCCTCCGTAGGCAGCATATGGAGGTAGGAAGGCAACAATAGATCTATAGATGCATTTTTCACTGCCTTTGATATTCCACAATCCTGTGCTTTCGATTTTATGACAATTGAGCTAAAAAAATAAATATGGCATCTGAAAAGTTGTGTTGGTAGTAAGTTTGTATGTAAATACACTTTTTTTTTTTTAACCAACTTTTCACACGTTTAACTAGCGAGAAATTAGTATTGTAGTGGGTAAATATTTGTTTAGTTCTCACCAAAGCGCTCTCTATTTTTTGTAGGTCATTAAACCGTCATTACGAGGTGGCTAATTACAAGTGAGGTCGTACGAATTCAAACGATTTGTCTAAACCCCAGTGACGGGTAGGTTTAGGGGCGAGGTTAGTGGTAGGTAATTCGTACGAATTCATACGAATTTGGAAACTCGTATAATACGTACGCTTTAGCAAAAAAACAAGCACATTCGTACGAGTGAGGCCATACGTAAGCAATAAGGTATGAGAGGCTGTGCTGTATTGTGAATAAGTCACGGCTGAAGGGCGTTGTTAGGCACGACGCAAAGCCATGACTTATTCATGATACAGCACTAGCCTCGAGTACCTTATTGCTTTTATAAAACAGTTACCACACAATACAAATATTAAAGCCAAAAATATGTAACAATGCAACTTTCATGAAGTAAACTCTTACTAAAAGCCTTCCTTCCACCGGAAAAAATTGTCCCTGACCGTGAAAAGAAACAGAAGTTACATTATTACGCCATTAGATGGCGGCAAAGACTGTCTTTATGAGTGTGTTAGTCAGTACCGAAAATACTTTTACATTGAAAAGACTGAATCGTTGTGAACACGGAACAAGACGCAACTGACAAATGCTTGGACTAGCACTGTCAGTCACGGGAAAACCCCTTAACTGTTAAAAGACCAAGATAATACATCGGACCTGACCTGAAGGAAACCGCTAAATCTGAATGCAGGTAATAAACTCGCTTACTTGATCTCTTTCTCACAGTGCTCTTCTACGTAATACAGTAAGCTTCAATGAACAATATCAATTGAGAACATACAGTTTACGTTGCTAAGAGGGGTTGCTAAGGATGTTGTGTAGTGATACACAGAACAGAAGGACAGGAACTAACCGTTTTATAAGAATTTGTGTGAATTAGCCACCTCGTAAAATATGTACGGATTGCCATGAGATCAGGTTGGAAAATCTACAAAAAGTAGTGTACTTTCATGGCACTGTACATATCAAAACAACCTATTATTTGGGATCTAGTAGAATGGTATGTAAATTGAGAAGCAGTTTTAGTCTCTATTTTTGTTTCCTTAAATCAGGTAAGGACTACATTTAATAGCCCTCCCCCTTTTCAGGATGTATGTGGGTCTGATTAAAGCATAGTATCCCAAGACACATATTTAAACTCTCCTCCTCTGAGCCAAAAGTTTTGGAGACCTTTAGAGAGCAGACCTCTCAAAAGCTGCTTAATTCCATCAGCAGGCCGTGGGACAGAAGTAATTACGTTTATGACACGAACTGTGCTCGTACAGAGAACATTTCAGTCATGCTGGCTGGTACATCAGGGGCCTGCTATTTATAAACCTCCTTTCACACAAATCCAGCCCTGCACTGAGTCTGGAGCTCAGCTGCAGCGGACCTCTCCCACTCTGACGCTCCGCACTGCTGCTAATGAACTTTTCCCTATGATACACCACAGCCGTGTGCTTGAAAGTCCAATTTAAGAGTGGTTTGCCTTGGTCCTTCCTGGTTAAATTTCAGGATTAGCCCTGAAACTTGTTCTTTCAAAGTAATTCAAGTTGTCAGGGCTGTGGCCCGTTCTTAGGGTTCATTCTCACAATTGAAGGTATACTCTATCCAAAAATGAAAATTCTCTCATCGTTTAGCCTACTCACCCTCATGCAATCCCAGATATATATGACGTTCTTTCATCAGATGAACACAATTGAAGATTTTTTAGAAAAATAATCCATCTCTGTGAGTCTATATCATGTAAGTGTATGAGACCCCCAAAGTTGACGCTTCAAAAACCACACAAAATGAGCACAATGATAATGCACGCAGGTTCATATGTTCACGCTTGACATAAATGCTAACATGTAGTGAAGTGTGATGTAAGCGATGTAACTCGTGCAAAAAGTGACACGTTAGCACAGAGGAAGTCCCTTCTCACGCGACTCACGTTTACATCACGCTGCACAACATGCTTATATATAAGATATTAATATGTGAGATATTATTATTTAACTGTTGGCTTCTTAATGTCTTGAGAAAATGGACTCTTAAGATTACAAAAAAAAAATTATTTGACAGAATTAAGTGATTTAAGAAGCAAATACTATACCTTTTAAAAGTTTGCAGTAGGGTGTTTTTTGTATTTTTTTTTATTAGTAGTATTTGAAAGTTACAGAGCCCCTAAAGGGACATGGTGGTGGAAAAAAAATTGGAATGGGAGGAAAAAAATACTTTTAAGCTTTTTCTTTCTCTCACAAAACTTTTGCGTTCCCCCAAGTAACTTTGCATTCCCTCGCAAAAATGTTGTGTTCTCTCAAAGATATTTTCTTTCCCTCGCAAAACTTTCGCATTCATTTCGCAGACTTCAGACAGCTCCGTACATTAACAATGGAGCGGTTAGTAGAGTTTTATTTTGAACTTTGACTTAAGCATAAAGAAATATGTTCAGTGCTTAGTTCAAGGCAAGGTTTTAATGTAAGTGAAAGACACCTGAACTGGATAAGTTTGGTAAAGTTGGCAACATATTCACAGATCCTTTATTAGTAGTATTTTTGTAAGTAGTCTGGAGTAACGACTGCAAAAAAATCAGCTTCGCCATCACAAAATATAAAATATATTAAAATAACATCCAACTGAAAATGAGCACGTCACATGTATATCCACATATAATCCTTTGTCATCCTTTCATCAACTTTCATTTCTTGTCAAACTTCAAAGTGTGGCATCAGTTGTAATGTTACATGGAGACTTTCTCATCCAGCTGTGTCCTCATCTCCATCCACCCTCCCTGTCTCTCAGCATCCCATTCCTCATCTCTCTCTCTCTCTCTTTCTGTACCACATTCCAAATTATATGTGCATAAATTTCTCCTGTGTCATAATCCTGAGAGCAGAAAGCATGCAGCTGGGCCGGTTTTGGCTCATCTCGTCTGGCCTTCTCTGGCAGTTTGGAGGCCACACAGATTAAACGACTGATCCCACTTCCACTTTCATTTAAACGACCATTAGACAAACAAAAAGGGGGCCGGTGCCGGCAGCAGGCCAGGCTGATTGGAATTCCAGTGAGGCGCACCACCTGTCGATACAATGATTTCCTGATTCATGAATGCATTCTAGGAGCTGCAGCGCTTTAGCTAATGATTCTGGGTGTAGGAGATGTATGGAGAAGGGTGTGGTCGACAAAAGGAAGGATGGAGGTATGCAGAGATGGAAAGGAGGGAGATAGAAAAGAGAGAGAGAGATAGAGAGAAAGGGGGATGCTGCTTCTGATTGATGGAAAAAAGAGTCCCAGGCTTGAGCTCTCATCCATCATTCCCTGTGGAGACACATGTTTAAAAAGTCATTTTCATTAGAGGAGAGAGAGTGTTTACAATCACACACACACTCACAAACACACATACATTCACATACATGCTCAGTCTTATAAAGATTCACCTTTGGCACTTCAAACATTATTAACGTTTTGCTTTGTCTTCTTTCCAGACTGCCTTTGGTAAACGCTCCAGTAGTCTCTATTGACCCACCATCTTTGATTAGCATACAAATCACAGAAACAAATGAGCGAGCCTTTCATAAAGCACACAAATTAGATTAACATTTCCTAATACCAGTGATTGCTATACAGCAAAATGCAGTTGTAAAGTTAGTTAAGTTTAGTTCAGTTAAGGTTCGGTTTTGCAAAAATGTAAAGCTGCTTTGCTGTTCACATAATATGCCTTTGCAGATATAAGAAAGAAAACCATGCAAGTAGTAGGCAAATAACTGCAAAAAAGAAAACTGTAGTATGCAAATAATACAATGGTGTCATCACCGACAGCTATATTTTGAATGACAAACATGCTTTCAGTGAAAGTTAAATAAATATTTCAGGTTTAGTACAAGTTAAGCTCAGCTGACAGCATTTGTGGCATAATGTTGATTACCACAACAATTGTCAATAGTATAGCCACAAGATGTAAAATATGTGCTGACCTGAAAAAAACAACAACTTTATAATCTTTTCTGTGTAAACTAAAGTTATATCTAGTTTTACAACACCATAAACCCTAAAAAACATATAATGGCTGTAAAAAATAATTTTACCAGCTTTTTTAATGCAAAAGTTTTACAGATTATAAATACATAAACACTTAACTCATACGCCTCAGATTTTAATCCTCCAAAAACTGACCTGGTTTACTACCATTGTAAGTACTCACTGTAACCGTGACTTTTTTTAAAATATTTATTTATTTATTTGAGTTGATTCTTTTTTTGTGGTAATGTTTCTCATTTTTCTGTTAACATCATGCCACAAAAGCTGTCAATTTTGTTGACTTGTATTATTGCCAGGAATATTGATTCAATGAGAGATTTTCAACTTTAACTCTCTGAGGTCTGAAAACGCACATGCGCGTTTTGCAGGGTTTTTTTCACATTGCAGTAAAACAGACTTAAAATACTCCGTCATTTTTTGTCATAGAGANATTCTTTTGTCTTCTCAGGTGAGAATGAGCCATTATTCATCATTATTCACGATGATTCACGCCTCCATGCATACGGTGTTCTTTGGCAAAAAGTGTCTTACAAAAACTAAATCAATATATTGTTATAAATGAAAGAGTAGTCAGCATAATTTTTACATAATTTTGAATCAAAAACTCTAGTCTACAACCTCCAATACCCTAAAGTATTGTAAACACAGATTTACTATCCTTTTTTTGGCCTTATTTCAGTGACTTAAGTTTTTTGTTTTTTCAATAACCACGCATAAATGTTATTCCTTCAAAAACACAAACATGTACATACATGTTCCTCACATATTATTGTAGCCTAGTTTGACACTTGTGTCATTAATATGTTTATGAACAACTGAAAAAAGCACAAATGTCAGGGCATGTCAAAGCTTCTCCAGGCCCCAAATCAGCCTCAGACTCCAGAGGGTTAATCTTAAATTTCTTTAAGATTACACACAAAACACTAGAAAAGTTTAAACAGATTCTGTACATATATTTTGGCCTGAACTGTTTGCAGAAATGTGTGGAGAAGATGTTAAGATGCCATTTTTGGCTGGCAGTTGAATTTTCATAATGTGTTTTTATTTTCCCTCTTTGTTTTGTCTCAGTGAGCGGTGGGGTGGAGTTGGGACCCACATTAGGCCTAAAGAAGTCCAGCTCTCTAGAGAGTCTGCAGACTGCCATGACAGAGGCCAAGAGAAACGAACTGCTGCCCTTCCACAGGCCCCGCCCACACATGGTTAGAGGGCGTGGCTGCAACGAGAGCTTCCGAGCAGCAATCGACAAATCATACGACGGACCGCCAGAGGATGATGATGGTGAGCACCCACAATGCAGCAGCAACACAGTCAATCACAGAGGATTTTAAGGTGCAGTGTGTTAGTGGCACCAGCTTTTGTGCCGCTTTTCAGTATCCGAAGTACAGACTACAATAAAAATGCTTGGGGCCTATAAGGGTTTTTTTTGTGTGTGTCACATGATCCTTGAGAAATCATTCTAATATGCTGATATGATGCTCAAGAAACTTTTTTTTAATAGTATCAATGTTGAAAACAGTTGTGCAGCTGTGTTTTTTTGTGGAAACTAATACTTTTTTGATGAATAGAAAGTTCATAAGAACATTGTTTATTTGACATTAACATTATAAATGTCTTTACTGTCACTTTTGATCAATTTAATGCATCCTTGCTGAATAAAATGATTAGTTTCTCTCTCTCAAAAATAATTTTACCCTGACCCTTACTCTGACACTAAACTATTGAGTGGTAGTGTAAATAGAAAAATAAATAAGCAAGAATTTGAAATAGTAAGAATTTAGAAATAAAAGATGTGGTACTTTTTAAGACATTTGGAGTATATTCCACATTTCACTTTGATCCTCATAGACTCCCATAAGTCTGTAGTTGAACATGGTTATACAAAGGTGCTAGATCAGTATTTGTCGTGATTGTGGATTTGTGTGTGTGTGGCTGTTGAGAGAGAGTAATTGAGAGTAAAGTGTTTGGCTTTGTCCCTGTCATGTGCTTCCTCTTCCCACACACCAGCCTAATTGGCCCTTCCGTGAGACGACAGACTACAGACATGTGGCGAAAGAAGGAGAGTGTGAGAGAGGAGAAGGGTTGTTCATTATGGTCAGTGCGAACAGATACGGCACAGCTGAAGATCCCGTTTCATGCAGACACATATCCTGATGCAGTATCTAACTTCCCTATTCATGGAGATCAAGATAAAAACCAGATCTCTTTGTTGTAAGACTTTCTCTGAAATTTTAAACTGAGATGTGGTTTAATTGTGTCAATCGGACGACCTAGTTATGAGTTCATAGCTTCAAAACAAACTCATTAACACAAATTATCAGGTTATTTTCTCATTTGCTCATGGACGTGTGATTACATCTGCTGTTTTCCATGATGTGGAGATACCACACATACACTTACGTGTGCACACCAGATCTTCTGGTCAAGAAAACAGCGGCAGCTTATTACTAATTACTGAGGACGGTAATTAGGCACACAGCGTTCCACTCACTTCTCATTATTGTCCCTGTTGTGGGATGACAATCTGCCTGCAGAATTTGAACATCACATTCTAATCAGCCTGTGTGTGTGTGTGTATATGCGCGCGTTTTTGTGACATATCAGGACACAAATGTGTATAATGACATGGGTATGACATAGGTATTACAAGGAGAGGGTGACTTATGAGGACATTACTCCATGTCCCCATTTTTTCAAAAGGCTTATAAATCATACAGAATGAGTTTTTGTGAGAAAGTAAAAGTGTGCACAGTTTCCTGTGATGGTTAGGTTTAGGGGTAGGGGTAGTGTAGGGGGATAGAAAATACAGTTTGTACAGTATAAAAACCATTACACCTATGGAGTGTCCCCACAATTCACAAAAACGAACCCGTGTGAGTGTGTGTGATTATATGCATACAAGTGTTTATCAATCTATTTTTGCATACCCTTGTGGAAAAAGTTGTATACTTTTAAAAAGAGTACTTATTATGAAAAAAGTATGCTAAAGAATATACTAAAGTGTGAACTGAATGTAATGTTTTCAGACACATAATTGCATGTTAATTGAAATTAAATGAAAACGTTTTAGTTTAAATTTATATTAAATTCAATTAGCTGAACTTTATAGTGTTTTTGACCCAATTAAGTGGGACTTAAGTACATATTTATATATAACTTTATAATTACTTCTATTGTCTTTGAAATGTGGTTAAAGTGTACTGCTGAATCTATTTACACTTAAGTGCCACTTTATTTCATTAATATATTATCGGTAAGAACACTTTAAAAAAATGGTATTTAAGATTTGAAGTACACTATAAGTGCACATTCAGTGCAATTAAAGGGTTAGTTCATCCAAAATTGAAAATTCTGTCATTAATTACTCACCATCACCAAATCCGATGGCTCAGTGAGGCCTCCATTGACAGCAAGTTAATTTACACTTTCAAGCACCCAGAAAGGTACTAAAGACATATTTAAAACAGTTCAACGACTTTATTCAACAGTATCTAGTGATGGGCGATTTCAAAACACTGCTTCATGAAGCTTCGAAGCTTTACGAATCTTTTGTTTCTAATCAGTGGTTTGGAGTGCCAAAGTCACGTGATTTCAGTAAACGTTACGTCATAAGTGTTTCAAAATTTCAATAGTTCATGTGACTTTGGCAGTTTGATACACACTCCGAACCACTGATTCAAAGCAAAAGATTCGTAAAGCTTCGAAGCTTCATGAAGCAGTGTTTTGAAATTGGCCATCACTAGATATTGTTGGATAAAGTGGGTTTTTTTTTTTCTTGGCACACAAAAAGTATTCTCGTCGTTGAACCACTTTAGTCACATGAACTGTTTTAAATATAACTTTAGTTCCTTTCTGGGTGTTTGAAAGTGTAAATTAACTTGCTGTCAATGGAGGCCTCACTGAGCCATTCGATTTCATCAAAAATATCTTAATTTGTGTTCCGAAGATGAACGAAGGTCTTACGGTGTGGAACGACATGAGGGTGAGTACTTAATGACAGAATTTTCATTTTTGGATGAACTAACCCTTTAAGCACACTTCTATTTTCTTTTTAGGGTGTGTCACTCTTCTATAGTTTCCATCCTTTTCAGTTTTCTGAATACTAATCTATGCTGGATTGTTTGTCCTTGTGCCCTTATATGATTATGTTGGATCTGGTTTAAACAGATTAGATTAGAATCTTTGTTTGTGGTGGAGTTTGTTTATGTGACATTCACACTGTGTCGCCACTGAATGACATGAACTATCGGTGTATTACAGGGGCAAATCCCCCTGGAGCAACCTGGGGTTAAGTGCCCTGCTCAAGGGCACAATGGTGATATTCTCAGCCTCAGACAGCACATCCATCGACAGCCCATGAAATGTCCCGATGTATATTGCATATAAAGTAGCAAGAATCGACTTAAAATTCCTGGTCTTATTGGCTGTTACACAACTTTAGGAGTCAGGGTGCAGGTTTTGATCAGTCTACCAAGATACAGTCATACTTACTAGTTATTGGGCTGCAAATGCTTTTGAGGAAGAACTTATTATCAGATATATAACAATAATTATTAACTTATATATAAGTTTTGCGAGGTTTATGGGATCAGGTATTTAGAATTGTTTTAAATTAGATATTAGATATTCACTGGCAGATCTGAACATTCTGATTTTGTTTTATATCTTTGTGAAATACTTATTATCAGGCCTAGATGGAATTTGCTATTCAAGTGCACAGTTGTTAAGGAATGGAATCTTTAAGAATTTAACAATTCTCGTTCCAATTTCTCTTAACAGTACCAGTTCCTGAATTACTCAACGAGTCTATTAATACTTTTGAGAAAGAAATATTTGAAAAAAAGAAAGAAATGCAATTCAATGCCAAATGATGAGATCATTTCAGTAATAAATTTAAAACTATTCTTGCAAAAGGTGTTAGGGAATTTGCTGACTTTTTGGGCATTTTTGTACTGATGTTGAAGCTGAGAGTACAACAGTGTTTAAAAAAATGAAAGCATGATCAATTTAGCCTAAAATATATAGGAAATAAATGCATTGTCTGAACCTGAAACTTCCAGTTGCGAGCCTTGAGCCTTAACCACTACACCACCAGCCCAAGGAAAAAATCAAGAGGATACGTTCTACTAAGAGGCCTTCTCACATGGAGAAGAAACCATATAAATATCAAAGGCCACACATCAGTGAAGATGATAAACAGAGAGGCATTTAAGGAAGGGATTTATTTCCCTTTGAAATGGTTTCCATTATTTCACTTCGAGCTCACAGCAGTGTCATTATAGCTTTATTATGTAAGGCTTTCAGAGCATAGGTACTGCTCTCTAAGTCGTCAAGCCCTGCTCTTTTAAAGTGTTTTCGTATTGAAACGTGAGCATGATGGGAAATATCTCCCCTTTTTTCTTTATCCTTTCTCACCAGTTTTTTCTCTGGCATTCGGCATTGTATTCAGCGGATTGATATTTACAATAAGCCTTTGCGCTGGTCCGAACAAAAGAGTTTTCTGATGCATATTAGAGAAGTGGGAGCTGGAGCAGGCCTTTGAGGTTCCTCTGTGTCTCTGAATAATAGGGCGGCTGTACAGTCATTACCGAGCCGCCCGCTTCAATGCTAGTTTAAACAGCGGATCTGTGTTTGTTTGTGTAGAAATCAGGCCATGGGGAAACGGATGCTGCTGTTGGCCTTGGACTAAGCCTCGGAAGAACCGACTTGTCCTCGAACCCGTTTGTGTAGGAGAGGCTCAGAGAGAGTTTGCATGCTATTCTTTTTGTTTTATTTTGTTTATGTCTGTCTTTCAAGATTGAACCGGTTGAGAGTTATACTGAATGCAAAATATTCTGTATCACACAGTAAGTGCAGTTTATTTTTCATGACTTTCCTGTTCCTGTTGCAGATCAGTGCACGTAAGTTACGGGGCAAAACACAATTGTGTAGTGCACAGTGGTTAAAGAAAGGAATCGTGAAGAATTCTGGTTCTTATTAACTATATTCCGGTTCCTTAACAGTTTAATTCGCAGATTCTTTTAATACTTTAGAGGAAGGAATATGTAAAACTATTCTTGCAAAAGGTTAATGACCTTTCAGTCTTTTTGGAAGTGCCATAAGTTCAATCCAATATTTGGCCTTAACTATGTATTAAATCACTCCAAGGCCTCCCATTTGTTAAAAACAATATTAAAAGGTCTGAAGCTGAAATGTACCTTTGAAACTTTGTAGTAGAAATAAATAAACCCAAAATACACTGTCGTTTTAATCTTTATTTTTGGTGTTTTTGTTTACATTTTCATTATTTTAATTTAACAATTTAAATAATTTTAAGACTTATTTGGCCATGGAAGTTTACTGAGGAATCCGACCGAGAGGTCTCTGATCCCCAAGAGAAAACAACATAATTACCACATTCAAGGCCCAGAAAAGCAGTAAAGACGTGGTTAAAATAGTCCATGTGACTACAGTGGTTCAACCTTATTGTTATGAAACGACGAGAATACTTTTTGTGCGCAAAAACAAAACAAAAATAACGACTTCATTCAACATTTTCTTCTCTTCCTTGTCATTCTCCTACACTGTTTACCTTGTAGACACAGTGCAGGGCTTCCAGGTTCTATGTCAGAATGGCGATTCTACCTCAGAACACCGATCACATGCATGCGTTGTGCTGCGTCAGCCAATACTGAGCCAGTGTTCTGACATAGAACCTGAAAGCCCTGCACCGTGTCTACAACGTAAACAGTGTAGGAGAATGACAGGGAAGAGAAGAAATTTTAGAGAAGTTTTTTTTTTTTTTTTTGCACGCAAAAACTATTCTCGTCGCTTCATAACATTTAAAGTTGAATGACTATAGTCACATGGACTATTTTAACAATGTCTTTACTACTTTTCTGGACCTTGAATGTGGTAATTATGTTGCTTTCTCTTGGGGATCAGAAACCTCCCGGTTTTCATCAAAAATATCTTAATTTGTGTTCCGAAGATGAACAAAGGTCTTACGGGTTTGGAACGACATGAGAGTGAGTACTTAATGACAGAAATGTCATTTTTGGGTTTAACTAACCCTTTAACCAGGTTGGCAGATTAAAAGATTTGATATTTCTACTTCATATCAGTTATAGCAACAGCTTTGTCAAATCTTTTGAGAAATATTGTGTCAAATGTTTCAGTTAATTTTCACAATTCTATGTATAATTTGGCATTGCATATAAGTGTAAATGTTGGTCACCCTGCTCTCTACGCATCAGTATCGACCATTGAAAAACACGTTAGTCGACCAGCAAGCTTTCAGTTTCCAGCCCTGATCTCACTTATCTCTTCACGGTCTAATTGTCTTTTCCCTTGTCATATTTTGGCCTGTAAAATACAACTATCCATCAATAAATCACAGTGTACAGGGCTATCAGGACCCTCCCCTGAGCTGCAAGTTGAGGTTTAGTAAGATGGCCGCTGTGAGGCTTATGAAAGACTGATGCTTTTTCGCACGTCTCCTCATCTCTCTTTTAACACGCTCTCTGAGGCGGCCTGGTAAACGTACATCTGCTCCCAGCACCGCCGCCACCATCTGACAAACCTCAGAGCACAGACACATAATGCAGCCGCGATTGATCGCCACACACATACAGTGCCCCACAGTGGATAGCCAGTAACAGATGGTTATGTCAGCAGGTTCCTCAGTTACCCAAGCCTCTTTTTTCACTTTTTCCAATGCTTATCTTTCTCTTCCTCTCCTCCGCCTCTTTCTATCCAGTTATCTGCACCCCTCCTTTATTTTTCCTCCAGATTATGATAATTTATGATGCTCCAGGGCAGATTAGCTGGAAAAATATCTATGAAGAGATCTTTTATATTTCCACGACTCCAACTGAGATATAGGCCACACTAGGGCTAGGCTGTTTGAATGTAAATACTGTGTGAATATAGAAATCTGTCAGCCAGTTGAGATTTTGCTATGCCGTTTATACCATGGTAGATCTATTTGTGCAGTTTGTTAAATGTAAACACAAGAAGAAATGTGTCATGAATATGTAAATTTTGGTTATGCTGGCCAGTTGTTGCCCATTATGTTCATATTTTATGTTTACTTGTTGTATTGAAACAGATGAGGGGTCCGACCAGAGCTCTGGACGAGACACTCCGGCCAGTGGCTCCTCCAGACAAGGTGCAGGAGACAATGAGGAGAACAAGAAAGACAAAAAGAAGAAGGCCAAAGGCAAAAAGAAAGACAAGTTGAAAAGCAAAGGAAAGGAGAAAGAGAAGAAGAAATCAGAAGAGGTCGGTGATGAGTTGGATAAGAAGACCAAGAAGAAAGGATTCGGGTTGCTGAGGTAAGACCTCAGTTCTTTGTGTTTCTATTTCCTTTTGTCTGTCCCTCTCCTCTTCTGTCTTTGTTGTTTTGTGCCTCTCTTAAGAGTTCCCTCAAAAATGAAAATATTCTCCTCATTTACGCACCCGCATGCTTTTTTTTTTTTTTCAAACAGGTATGGCTTTCTTGCTTCTGTGGAACACCAAAGGAGATGTTTTGAAATATATTCTGGTCACTCTTTTTCCATGCAAATACAATGAATGCGGACTGAAGCCTTCAAGCTTCAAAAAGACACAAAAGCAATATAGAAATATGAAGATTTGTGCTCTATATTCCACATCTTCATCTTCTGAAGTCATTCGATAGTTTCTTGTGACAAATAGACCAAAATATTAAGTGGTTATTCACTGATTATCTTCCCAGGGAGCCCGTTAATTGTTGCGAATAGATTGAGTCAGTGAGTTGAACTCGAGAATCGGGGGAGTCAGTATGGTGAACAAACAATTCAGTCAAGTTTTTTAGAAGCGTATCAACTGATTCACTGAAGAGATCCGATTCAAAAGAGCTGTTCATTCAAGAATCTGATGTCGCTGCTTCACTTATGACCTCTAAGGAGAGCTAGGATGTGTGTCCAGTAAATAATGACTTTAAAATTTTTTAATACATTTTAGGGGTGTGACTAAAATGTGACGAGATTTCTCGTCGAGGCGAAAAGTAGTCTCGTGATATTGCCATGACAGAGTGGTCAGGATGATTAGGAAAGAATATGCCACCGCTACGTTTACATTACGCCTCCACTGTCTTTTTGCTTTGTATTTAAATAAAACACATTTAATTCAGTTGGATAACGGTCGCCGCCGCTCCATATTTACAGAGTACGCGCGATCACGAAAGTGAAAGTAAACATGAGCGCGCATTCAAACGTGATTTCAATACCCCGCATTTTGAAAGCGGCTCCCTGATGAATACAAATATCTCTCAATATGAAAGCTATTTTCGGCTGGGCAGTGTAGTTGTAACCATCTCTTAGCTCTGTATCAAAGAAAAATTTGGTCTTATTTGCACTTTGAATATTGAGAGATAGCGATTATGGTTGCACTTATTGTAAAGTGTTACCATAAAAACGAATAACAGTTTTCTCTTAATCTTATTAAGCACAAACAATAAGGTTTCATTTGTTAACATTAGTTAATGCACTGTTAACTATCATGAACAAACAATGAATGACTATTTTTATTAACTAATATAAACAAAGATTAATAAATACTGTAGCAAATATATTGCTCATTGTTAGTTGATGTTGGTTAATACATTAATGTTAATAAATGAATAATTAAATTTGTATTTATACTGTTTTATTTCTATGATCAGTTTGTGGAAAGGAGTTCAGTTAGGAGGTCAAAAGTTGTAGAAGCTCATAAATCATGTACAGCAAGGTCTGAAGAGACTGAAATCATACAGAAGAGAAGTCAGTCAGTTGAGTTAGTAGCAAAACCTTTTACAGTGCTTGAGTATTGTTGCCTTTTACTGCATATGATAATTCATACTCCGAAAGTAGAACTGAAATGACATTCATTACAAGATGATTAGTTAAAACATTTCAAATACACCTGCAGAATATTTTTT
>RJVU01059775.1:1901386-1961096 GCA_003731715.1 Anabarilius grahami | reverse complement strand
AGAGACTGAAATCATACAGAAGAGAAGTCAGTCAGTTGAGTTAGTGGCAAAACCTTTTACAGTACTTGAGTATTGTTGTCTTTTACTGCATATGATAATTCATACTCAGAAAGTAGAACTGAAATGACATTCATTACAAGATGATTAGTTAAAACATTTCAAATACACCTGCAGAATATTTTTTCTAATCATGTATTTCGCCATTGAGGATTTCTTAAAAATAGTGTGTAAAAATCTCGTCTCGTGAACTCAATCTCGTGTCTCGTCTCGTGAGATACCCGTCTCGTCACACCCCTAATAAATTTTATTTGGGTTAATATGGGTCTTTTTGAAGCTTACAAACCCTAGTAATTCACTTTAATGGTATGAAAAAGAGAGACCAGCACAATTCTTAAACATTATTTTGTGTTCTGCAGAAGAAGTCATACAGGTTTGGAGCGACATGAAGGTGAGTAAATGATTGCAGGAGTTTCATTTTCATATGAACTATTCTTTTAAGCTTGAGGGTGGTTTGATTAAAAGACTCTCCCACGCATGTAAAGATCAGTATGGATGTTAATTTGACACACGTGTTAAGCTGTGGCGATGGGTTGTGCCGTGTGGCGGAATGTTGGCCGGAGCTGCTGTTGGGATGCTCTGCTGGCTCACGCTCGCGGTTGAAAGTGTTTCGGCCCGCTTGCGTGTGTGTAACTGACTTTGACCGCTGGTAAACAGAGCAGTCAGCTCCAGCTCCATATGGCACGCCGTCTCTGCGTCACAGCGCTCAATCTCCCCTGTCTTCACACTGCGCCAGTGCCAGGCCTAATTTGCATCACGGTGGGCACCTGTGCCAACCCCTGCCCATCTGCCTGTCGATCGGCCCGCCGGCCGGCCGGCACTGGCTTCGGTACCAGCAAGACCCGGCGGCTCCATCACAGTGGAGGACGACCCGCATGAGTGATTCTACAAATCAGAGCATGGACGCCCCGGCAGGCTCCACCTAACGGGCAATTAGCTCTATAATTGTTTTAATTTGGATGACTGCCGGGAAAACTGAAAAGCACACCATGCTGTTACAGCAACACGCGGAATATTCCAACAGAGAGAGAGAAATAGAAACAGCGGAGAGAGGGAAAACAGCCGGAGAACTTGATTCAGCTGGTGTCTTTCTCAAGGTGAACCGTCTTGACTTGTCAGGAAGTGCGGGCTAGGACACGGCTTTCGCTTTCGTTAATCCGACTCGGCCTGACTCGGCTTGATCCCACTGTTTTTCCTCTTCCGTGTGTCTGCCGAGAGTCTGCCAAAGCGCCCACTGCGGCCAGCTCTCCTCCCGCACCCATGCAATCATTCTAATGCGCACCGTTGTTCTGAGGAGATAAGCGTTTATGTGTTGGCTTGTCAGTGGTTGATGGGGTGAGGGATGTAAAGGTTATTGAAAACCACCGTAGTTTTATTTATTTATATTTGGATGGCAGCGGGGATTAGAGATGTGGGTTCAAGAGGCGTGTGGTGGTGCCGCGTGCCACTGAATCTGACACAGCCTTTGCTTAAAGCTGACATAACTCAAAATCTTTTGCCTCAAGATTGCCCTGTCACCCTGCATGGGCCAAATATCCATGAATTAAATGGACTGAAAACGTGTTGATAGAAAAGTGGAATTCTCCATTAGTTTGTGAACACTCCTGCATAGCTTTTTTTACAGTGCTGTCTAGAGTAAATGATGAGTCTTTGCTCAACATGACTTTGATTGTGAGGTTGTGTGTCTGCATAAACCAACCCGAATGCCTTTATCCTTTGGAACTGTCAGATTGCCAAGGTTACCACAAACAATGTTTCTATGTATGTATGTATGTGTGTGTATGTAGGTATTTTATATAAATATTTATTTATTTTTTTGCCTCATAAGCATATTTATTTTGAAACTCTGACAATGTTTGTTTTGGAAGTTGAACTGGAAAGCACCTTGTGTTTGAGAACACTGTCTCATATAGTCTCATATAAACAGTATCCTGAATCTGTAATGAATGAATCGATTTCCAAACAAAATAATCTCTACCAAATGGGCATTTGTGTTGTATCTCTTTTTTTGTGTGTGTAATTTGAGTTGGTTCAATTATGGACTACATAGTTCATTTTGTCATTGTACCTTAAAGGAATAGTTAACCCAAAAATGAAAATGATCCCATAATTTACTCTCCCTCAAGCCAAACTAGGTGTAAATTACTTTCTTCTTTTAGTCAAACACAGTCGAAGTTATATTAAATAATATCCTGGCTCTTCCCAGCTTTGTAATGGCATTAAATAGTGCCGAAGAGTTTTTGAAGCTCCAAAAAGCGCATCCATCCATTATAATCCATACGGCTCCAGGGGGTTAATAAATGCCTTGAAACTATGGTTTTTTTTGCAAGGAAAATATCCATATTTAAAACTTCATAAACTATAATTACGGGCTTCCGGCAAAGGCCGTACACACATTCATGAGAGAGTCGAGTTCCGGCGGAAGTTTGACCTCTGACCTGACGTAGGACGTATGACATATAGCGTAAGATTAGGTGAGAATAGATGCCTCTCGCCAAAACCACGTAACTCTATCTTGAATGTGTTTATAGTTTTGAATATGGATATTTTTCTTACAAAAACCCATCGCTTCACTTCAGAAGGCATTTATTAATCCACTGGAGTCGTATGGATTACTTTTAGGATGGATGGATGGATGGATGGATTCAAAAACTCAGGCGCTATTCAATACTAACAAAGCTGGGAAAAGCCAGGATATTGTTTAATGTAACTCAGACTGAGTTCGGCTGAAAGAAGCAAGTCATATATGCCTAGGATGGTTTGAGGCTTTATGGTATAATTATGGTATAATTTTCATTTTTGGGTGAACTTTTCAAAGTGACCTGCTCTTAATGAATGCCAAGGTTTAACACAACAAACTTCAACACATTTTTTATTCTATTTTTTTTTATTTCTTATTTTATCTTATTTGTCCTCATATTTTTCATATGCAACCAGGGGCTAAAACATCTCAAGCATTGTGTAGATCGATGGACAGTTATTGACTGCTCTTTTCACTTAGCATTATGTGTATTTGTGATGTCTGACCTCAAAGGTTAAGAGCAGGTGAAGTACAGATTATAAGACACCCCTTAAGGACCGTGACCTCTAGCCCCACCAACTGTAAATCAGAGAGTGCTTCCAAGTGCTTGAAGTGTCTCTCAATGAAGAAACAGCCTTCATTTAGAGCTTTTAAAGAGATAGGACATTCACAAAATATTGTTGTCATCATCATTTACTCATCCTTATGTTGTTATCGACATGCTTGCTGTTAACTTACATGCTCCAAAATTTTTTGGGTGAATTATTCCTTTAATTCTGGAGAGGCTGAGAGAGGTATTTCAGTCTGTGTTTACCAGATTTGTACAACTGAATGTCAGCCATCTTGTTGTCTTGTGTGCCAGTGAGGCTGTAGACACCGTTTAGGTTCTCTAAACTAAATATGAATATCTTATTTGAGGTCAGAAACCCTATAGACATTGTCACTGTCTAGTTGAACTTTACTTTCTGGCTTAGTTTCTTCTTGTGCTTTCCATCTCTGTGTTATATGTGCCTGTTAAATCTTTTGCTGGCCAGTGTGGATGGTATTTTGTTCTCTGTCTGGCTCAGATACACTGTTATTGGCCACTACTTAGTGCCCAGTGGGAGTCACTGGCTAGTGTCCATTCTGCTGATAGTGGCCATGTTGATCTGGTGGTAGCTGTGGCTGTGGGTCAGAGCAGTGCTGCAAATCTGAGACATTAAGCCAGGATACTGCCCTGTAGCTCAGTGATAAACATATGACAAAAGAGGAAAATCAACCTTTCATGTCATGCCGTATCTCAGTCCTTAGCATTCAAAGGCCCGTGATGAAGTATAGTTAATCAAAAATAACTATATATTGTAAGATGACTGATTGTTTACCAATCATTTCCTTCCAAGATCTGTAAATTTACCAGTATTTTACTATAAAATTACATGTCTGTTTAAGCTAACACCGTAGCTAGTTGAGCTGCCTATCTAGACAGCATCATAGGCACTCTACTGATAATAATTATTTCATCAAACACTGAAAAGTACTGATAAAGTCAAATCAATTATTTTACCCAGTGCTTGTGTCTGCCGTGTATGTTTATGCTCACTATCACAATTTTAGCTTAGCAACACGCTAACATCAGCTTCCATTTGGAATCAGTTGTGAGTTGAGTTCCCTTGGTGTTTCCCGCATTTTTATTTTATTTTATTTTTTCTTATGTGTGTACAGCACATTGTTTAGTGTGTTTGTGAATTTTAGTGGTAAATTACTGGTATAGTGTATTTGTGTGAGAAACTGATTATTTAGCACCACAGCAGAACTGTATAGTTTGTGTGGGTGTGTATGTGACAAAGATGGAGTAGCTCTATGGGAGGGTAAGGTATAGCCTCAGGTGGAGGATGGGACCCATTAGGATGTTTTACATCTTGCAGACAGATGGAGGCCCGTGTATGACTGCTGCTGTGGTACACACACACACACACACCCCTTTAACATCTTGCATTACACTGGCTAGCACACACAATCCTGTTAGACCTACAGTTGTAAATGTAACCGCACACACAGCGCTTACAGTGCTTTGCACCTCATAGCCACAATAAAATTGGAAAGTGCCTTTTTTACTTTACTTTGCTTTGCGTTACTTTATTTTATTATTTTTCTTTGCAGTAATCCATATTCATCTTTCCTGAAGTCAGATCTTAGCCATTTCTTTTCAGACACTTTAAACTTCTCTCAGTGAAACTACATAGCGTTAAACACTTCCAGACTTTACTTTTATCTCATCAACCCGCTACTTTTTATCAGAAATGAAATATTACATAATTAACCTTAATGTGAAGCAATTCAGCAAAATTGCAGTTCCTCAAAGCCTCTTGGCTCGCACTTAAAACTGTGACCGAGCATATGACTGTCTCCCATTAGAGGCGAGGGAGGAATGCGGCTTGCAGCTTTACCTTTTAAGGCAAGAGATTAACAGGGTGTCTTTTCGGACAGCATTGTTTGATAAACCGTTTTGAAGGCAGTGCTGTACCATGTTAGGGGGGGAAAAAATAAAAATAAACCAGCCTAAAATGGTAAGCTGGTTTCCAAGTTTGTCTAAACCAGCTTAAATGCAGCTAAAACCACCTTTATGATGGGATGGAAGGGGTGGAATGAGAGAGAAAGAAAGAGAAAGTTCCTGTGTGTGTGTAATGATAGTGCTGCTCTCTCAGCGGATGTTTATGTAGAGGAGAGAGAGTGAGAACAAGTGTTCACTACTCATGCTACTGCCATTAACAGAGACTGCAGCAGGCCTGCTCCCTCCGTTCTGTCACCAGCTGTCCTCTTTTCTTTCTCACACTTCTGCCTCTCTCCTTTCATTTTTCCTCACATCTCTTGGCCATTTTGCCTTCCAGCAAATTCCACCACAGCTGCCGTGATAGCGGATCTTTTCTTTATGAAGAATTTTTGGTAGCACTATTATTAAGACATAAAGGCACAATATGTAAGATTTTTTAATTAAAATATCCAAAAACCACTAGAACAGTGTTATATATTTTGTTGACTTGTGTACTTATATGATATCAAATGTTTCCAGGAATGTTTAAATCCAGAGAAATAAGCCATTTTAACCAGGACACGGACCATGTCCATGTGTCACCTATCAATGACATCATATCCTCCTTACCCTCGATTTTATTTTGTAAAAACCATGGAAACACCAAAGATGCTTTGATAATTTATATGTTTTATTAGACAAGGGAACAACTGTTTGGATGCATTAATAGACAGAAAACGAATCATTGTTATATAGCTCAACACATTTAGTCTTATTGTTTGAATCTCGTTTTCTTTATTATATTAATATGATATTCTAATATTGATCTAGCCTACTGCAGTGTGCAACAAGTTTCTCATAGCAGCTGCCGAGCAAACACACAGAGTAACATTATAACATACTTTTTAACACACAAATGTACACTGTAAACCCGAATAAGGTAATCAGTTACATCAAATTTTTTGAGTTATGATGTTCCCAATTTTAAGTAAGCAGATATATCAAGTTTTGAGTTTGTAGTACTCATGCATGTTAATTTCTCTTAACTTGAAGTATTGAGTTAGCTAACTCATACATTTTGATAGCAATTAACATAAAATATTTAGTTTACTTTTTTATTTTGAGTTCTTGCAAATCGAACGAGTTATTTACTTCACTGTAAACCCTAAGAAAATACAGAAAATGCTAACTTGTTGATCTGCTAACATTTTACATTTACATTTAGTCATTTAGCAGACGCTTTTATCCAAAGCGACTTACAAATGAGAATAGTAGAATCAAGTCAAGTCAACATGAGAACAACAGTATGTAAGTGCTGTGTGAAGTCACAGTTATGTCAGTAAAGTGCTCGTAGTAAGGATTTTTTTTTTTTTTTTTAAATAAATACACACATAGATGGAAGAAGAATAGAAATCAAAGTGCTACTATTAACATGTTAACAATAGCATGGTATAGCACTTACTAAATAAGTACAGCATCTTAAAACATGTAATTTACCTGCTTTTAAACTAAGCCGCATGCGCTACTTTTCACCATGATGGTAACTCTCTAAAAACCCACATTAACAGAAACTCTTCTAAATTAGCACAACAGAACCTTAATCACTACTAAATCTCCCTTACCATTAATCGTGCACAAAAAAACATTATATAACACTTAATTTTAGCATTTACTCTCACTTTCGAGTGCCAGGGGCAAAGCATGCTGGGAAATAATAATCCCAGCCCAGTTTCAGTTAAACTTAAGTTAGTCTAAATTAAAAGAAATGAGTTCATACAACTCAAAACAATGACTTAAAATATGTCAGTGCTGTGAACTCAAAAGAAAAAGAAAGCTCTATATACTCATAGCAGTTAATTTAACTGAACTAATTTGTTCAATTTAAGTTTGTCCTACTCAAACCAAATTAAGTATTTTGAGTGTTCAGGTTCACAGTGTATCTAATATGATAAAACAGCTCTGCGTTACCTCACATATGCTTGATCGGAAGAAGCGGAAGCAGCAACTGCGGCATAATAAAAGTTCCGCTGCTCTCGAGCCGTGTCACGCTCATCTCTCATTAGCAATCGCTCCAGCGGTGTGATTTTGTACACTACTGCATAGATTTTTTTGTAAATTCAATTATCACTACCTGAGTGGTTAATTTGATTGTAGAGTGCGGTTGTCACTCCTGTAAATTACTAAACTGTTTGTTTAGAACAGGATTGAACACCAGAAGGTAAAATGACAACAAAATTTAGCTGCAGTGTGTACACCTATGCATGTTAAAAATAGTGCAGGAAGAACATTTAATTTATCAATTAATTAAATTAATTTAACAGTTAAATCAAATAAAGATTTCCTACCTATATTTTTAATTGCCACTTTACTTTTAGTCACAGTCTTGAGCACTGTTGAGTCATAGTCATGTTTTACTTTTGTCTTTCAAAGGCAGCGTTCCACAGGATGATGCTCAGTGAGGTTGACAGGTACATGCTGGTGGCATCCTCAACTCTTCTGTTGTCATATTCATATTTAGCTCAGCTGAGATTGATTTATTGTGTGTATGTGCATGTTTGTACATCTGTGATTATTTATATGTGAATATCCTTGTATGCATGTGCTTGACCGTGTCTATGTGTGTGTGTGAGAGAGAGCACTGGTGTGTGACCTTTAGTGAGTGTGCTAATGGCCGCTAAAAGCTTCTGAAATGTGTCAGAGTCACAGATGGCGCAACTTACCTCATCCCTCCCTCACAGACCTGCTGATGGAGTGACAGCCCCCATTTCCCTCATCTCTCTCTCTCAATTAACACATGTCCTAATGTCTTTCCTGCTGTATGTTAGATCAAGTCAACAACCAAGTCTAATGCTCATTAACAGAAACCTGGACAGCCTTTGGTTAGGAAGTGACATCATTGCAAGAGCTCCAAAGAGACACATGACTGCCTACCTAGATGCCCCAAAAACAATTTGGACACTTTAGTCACACTTAAAAATGTATGAATGCCATTGCATTATACAACAAAATATAAAAAAAACAACTGGCATTTATTTTTAAAAAATCATCATAGTTGCGATGTTGCCCATCACAGTTCGGTTACAGCATCAGAACCGTCGCTCCTCGCAGCAGATCTTCATTTGTGAGTGTGACAGAGGGATTCCTGTCGCTGTTTTGACTCGTTTACACATTTTATAAGCTCTTCGACATCACAGCGATTGCATTTAGCCCAGCACATAGCATTGTTTTGGATGTTCTCTCGCAAAATATATGTCCTTTTTGTTTTTGTATCTTTAGGTTGTGCTAAAAATGACAGTGTGAACCAGGACCAAATGTATGATTTTCTTTTTTGGTCAAGACCAAAAGAACCAAGAGAACCGAAATACAAGTGTAAATGTGATTACACCTGTTGTTACTCCTGATTTCAGATGACACTTGCTTTGCTAGTTCTTTATCAATGCAATGACATTTTTAAGCATCACTTAAGTGTCCAAATATCTTTTGTGACCACTTTAAATGTGAGAAGCTTTGTCGGGCTTTCTTTATCAGATGTAGGGCGTCTAGAATTTAGATCAAGGACCGGCCTCCCTCTCTTAAAATCCCTACTAGGAGTATAAAACCATGCTCATGTCAGTCATCAATGGCGACAGCTGCCCACGCCGGCGCCCACCTCACCTTTACGAGCGCTGTGATCTGGAGATAGGTTTATTTCTGTGAAAGGGTATGGTCGTCTCAGTCTTCAGTTCACCATGGTAACGGTATCACCGGGAGGTTCATGCGTGTGGTTCGAGTGGAGGAATACAGTAGCTAACAGGCCGCCGCTGTTCTCCTCTCCATCTACATATGAATCACTAAAAGGCCTTTTTAATGGAAGTTCAATCATCTCCCCTTTGATTCCCAAGATGCAATGTCCTGATTAAGATGATTGGATGAATGGAAAATGGCATGAATATGTGATTGGGTCTGTGTGTCCCACTGCTGAATGGGTCTTTTCTTTTTCTTTTTTCTTTTCTTTTTTCTTTTTTATGTCTATTGCACCTCTGCGCTAAGCCTCTTGTTTCGACTTATCCTTTTTTATTTTCTTTTTTTTTCTTTCTTTCCAATACGGGCCTGTTTCAGCCTTTGATTACATTAAAGAGTAAAGATGTGGCAGGCTTGCTTAGACCAGTCTCTGAAAGGTAACAATCAGGACAAGAATATGGCAGATTGAGTGGAAATGAATAGGAAGAGCTAAATGGAAGCTGCAAGAACAGTGCTTTTATTCTTTCTGGAAATCGCTTAATAATCATATGCTGCATGTGCCGGGGGTTGTATATAATATACTGTGTGTCTTATGTTTACAGGCTGCTGACGATATTCTCCTTCAAACACATGTAGTTCTGAAAATCTATGTTTTCGTCTCTGTGACTTTTTTTTTTTTCATGTAATCACAGGCTAATTTGCACCTTTCCGAGTGAGAAATTCTCTGAAGTCCATCTTCTCAACAACTCATCATATTCCTCATTTTAAACAGGAACTTGAAAGCTCTTTGAGGTTGAATATTCCCATACTGCTCCTCAAGTAATCAAAAACATGCCGAGCAACTGTCATTTCCTGTTATGTTATGTGTATAGGAGGTCAGTTGTCTTTGCTGCCTGGCTCAGAGAGTCTGTATTTGCAGCCTGGATGGTGCCACAGACGTCTGAAGTATTTCCATTATTGTACTGTATAAACAAAGAGGTTTTACTGTACTTCGCACATGACCGCACAGTATCCTGATGGCCAAGATACAGTATGTGAATGAGAGTTGAATCCATAAAGAACAAGTATATGAGCTCCAAATGAAACTCATTTTCGATTATTGAAGTGGTAAATCACTGAAAATGCTGTGTATTTGAATTCAGAACAAGCACTAATCTGTTTTTATTAAACAAACCCTAATTTTTCATGTTCAAAGGACAGGCAGGCAGAAGCTTTATGGTCGCAGATGGTTTTGCATCTGCAGGGGTCAATAGTTCTATAGGGACTGGTGATTAGTTGGTCTCGATTGTAAATTTGTTAGGTTTGGCTGTGACACTGTAACTATTCAACAAGACATAATGAAAGAACCATTAGATCTGTGGAGGTCAGGTACCTCATATGGTTTTGCCTAATAGGGTTCTTAAATCAAAAAGTTTGAGAGCAACAAGGTCTTGCGAAACGATCAGAATCTATTAGCTTAATTTAATTTCATCATATTGTTGTGCTTCTTTTCTGTAATGCATTTTTGGTGATTTATGAGGCAGATCACCATTTAGACAATATAGAGAAGGTTTTTAGATATTTCACAAATCCCAAATGTAGCAAACCCACTTTTAGTGTGTATTGTTGCCTTTTTGGGCTGTATTTCCAGTCTCCGTGGACTCTCAGGCTTTCTTTGCTCAGTTTAATGGCTGTGGAAAGTGGGGTGATTATAGCTGAGGATGACGGTGTAATTTGTGCTATTATGGTGCTCTATGGATACTACTAATGATGTGCACCGCCAGTGCTAATGAACATGACAGATTAGTGTTGCGCCTCTTGTATGATTAGACCTCACGGGTTTTACCTCTACCTACAGTCCGGATTCAGGTTATGACATTTACCAGAGTCCATGGAGGGCTTCTGGAACATTATGAATCAAGATGGCCAATCTAAAGCATTTTCACCATCACTGACTTTGTTGTTGTTGGGTTTTGTACTATGTTGTAGCATTTTTCTCACTACTAAAGCTTTAAGTCTCAACCACAGTCAGGTGAATTAAAGATGGCAACCTCAATTTTGACAGTTTACAGAAATATTTACTTCAGTTGATGTCCTATGCCAATCAATGGTAACACTTTTTTTGATGGTCCCCCAACAGACATTCTACTGACTAAAAGTATCTTTGCAAGTGCATGTCACCTTATTCTACTAACCCTAACCTAACAGTCATTAAAAATAAAACCCTAGAAACTACAATCATGTATTCTAAAAATTCTACAAGTGAATTTAGGTATTGCAACATTATAATGTACAGTATGAAAAGTGTATGTCATTTATTTATTTATGTTTTTGCTGAAGATTACTTTTAAAGGATTAGTTCACTTTCAAATGAAAATCACCCCAAACTTTACTCACCCTCAAGCCATCCTAGGTGTATATGACTTTCTTCTTTCTGATCAACACAATCTGAGTTATATTAATAAATATCCTGACACATTCCCAGCTTTATAATGGCAGTGAGCGGGATCAACAAGTATGAGCTAAAGAAAGTGCCTCCATCCACATCCATCCATTAATAAAGGCCTTCTGAAGTGAAGCGATGTGTTTGTGTAAAAAGAAAATCCATATTTAAACAAGTTAAGATGTAAAATATCTAGCTTCCACCAGACCGCCTTCCGTATTCTGCTTACGAAGAAAAAGTAAAATTCTTGCAGTTCAAAAAGCTTACGCTACGCCCTACGCCTTCCCTATTCAACTTACGGAAAAAGCTTAACTGACGCGACTCCAGTTCCATGTTTTCCGTAATTTGAATATGGAAGGCGGTCTGGTGGAAGCTAGATATTTTACTTCATAACTTGTTAAATACGGATATGTTTTTTTACACAAACGGAACTCTTCGCTTTAGAAGTCCTTTATGAACCCACCGGAGCTTTGTGGAGTATGTTTATGATTGATGGATGTGGATGGAGACACTTTCTTCAGCTCGTACTTGTTGATCCTCGCTCACTGCCATTATAAAGCTTGGAAGCATCAGGATATTTATTAATATTTCTCCAATTGTGTGAAAGAAGAAAGTAATATACACCTAGGATGACTTGAGGGTGAGTAAAGCTTGGGCTAATTTTAATTTGAAAGTGAACTAATCCTTTAACAGTGTAATTAAATTATTAAGGGAAATGTAAATGCACAATTAAATATCCTATGTAGGCCAATACTGATAAATAAGACATTTATAATCAGCTAATAACTAATATGGTACTGATGTGTTTTCAACCCTACTTATAGACTGTCCATGCTTGTTTCAGACCTTTGTGTCTATCCTCAGGACATTTTTTTGTTTATGTCATTAGTAACGCACAAACAGACATGAGAGATGTAATGGAGCTCAGAATTTAGTCTGAGAAAGATGTTTTAAGTTGAAGCCTTCACAGCTTGATAAGAAATAAGGACAAATTTATTTAGTAACTTAAGTAACTAAAATGGAGCTCAGAATTTAGTTTGAGAAAGATGTCTTATGTTGAAGCCTTCACAGCTTGATAAGAAATAAGGACAAATTTATTTAGTAACTTAAGTAACTAAAAAACAGTTTAAAAAGAGTGAGGGTGTTAGTCACTGAAGAAAGTATCCTCAGTCTCAAATGAAGAACGCTGGGAAAAGTTCTGCCGAAGTTCTGAAGATTTGTGGTGACCAAGAGCAGAAGCCAGAGATCTTAGCAGGGGGGGAGGCGTTCTGCTCTCCAGTCTGTTCCATTGTTCATCCAGCCCTGCTTCCTTCTGCTTCCTGCCGCCCCACGTACGGATCCAGGCAAGTGTTTCCGTCACCTCCCTTCTGTCCTCCCTCTGTCTCTCTTCCATACCATGAGCAGATTGTCTCCGATCAACTCTGCAGTTCAAGTCTGATGGCCAGAGCCGAACAGCAGTGCCTTGTTAATGTGCGCTAACATTGCCAGCCTCTGACATCCATTTTAATGTGCAGTTGTCCTCCACGACGTTCAGGAGAGACACCATAGAGTCTCTGTACATAATTAGCAGGATTCTTGGTTGACGAGGTGCGATGAAGCGACGTTGACGTAGTGAAAGCCGATAATATATTCATGCGATATGGCTGGTGCTATTGCGGTGGGAGGTTTGGCATCAAAAGGACAGGCAGTCATGGTGAAGACAGCTGGTGCAGATGTATCAGGGATGTCACCACATGACCACATTCACACCTCTGGGAAACAAACCGGCCTTTGGGGTTTGGCCAACAATTCTTGTCACCCCCGGCTGCTGTAGTTCAACCCGTCAGTAGCCTCAGACCTCAGGTTGTCTGTAAGCTCTTGTTAGAGTTAGAGGGTCATATATGCATGTCCTTAGTTTAATTCCTCCGTCATCTATAGCGCTCAAGCACCTGTCAGACGACAAAACAGGTCCGAGAGCAATTAGAGGTTAGACAAAGCCAAAAATGGTCGAGTCTACTAAAAGTTGAATAGATGAAAGGGGCAGTTATGTTCCATTGGAGGAAAAGGCTCCCAACGTAATTACACCCTGAATGGCCATCATCAGGCAAAGAGGTATTGATTGGCTTCCTCCACCATTACTCACCCCAGATGCTCAAAGCAAATCTCACCCTAGATCTCTCTCGCAAAAAAAGGTTAAGCACTTCTTTTGCAAAGGAAAAAATGACTGGGAGGATAGAGTGAATGAAAGGGAATGAGAAAGGTGGTCAGCATATAGACTTCCATGTGTTTCTAATCACGTCAAGAGAGGTGTTCCCTGCGATCAATCTTCGGGAAGAATGATCGCTAACACCACCTCCTGTTGTAGTGGAGAGTTTAGAAAGCTGTGGATCAGATCTGGCTTTGAGGGTCCTCTGCACCATGTCTGCGTGATTTAAGAATGACGGCCCCTGCCTTTGATCTGGCCAGATGAGGGTGCTCTTACTTGTCCCGCCTCAGATCAACACAGGAAATTAGCATTAATAATTCTGTTTCATCCCCTGGAAGGATACGGGACAATAAAGCAGCCCGTACCTTTGTGCCAGACCAACGGAAAGAATGCTGCCAGTAGAAAAATGCTCTTAAAAATAGATGTTATAGTCAGAGCTGTGGCTTAGAGGTGCTCCAGACACATTGGACCTTATAAATAATTCTTACGTAAATTCTAGCATTAAGTTAAATGGATGATTTGTCTAAGAATTGTTTTCAAATGATATACACTCAAATTCGCTCTGCTTGTGTTTTTTTAGGCCGATCGAACTGTGGTGCTCGAATGGGAAATTTGGGTTTGAATCCGGCTTTTGTTGTGTCTACATCCCATTGCCTTCCCTGCTTTCCCATTGTTTTTTATAATCTCTCCTTTAGCTACAAAAAATCCCGTAAATTAAAGTCACAATGTAATGGAAGTCACAACATATTGTGACATACATCTGAGAAAAAAACGTGGGACTTGGTTCTATCTGTCCTTTGGTGATTGAATGAAGGCAGATTTGAATGTGAGCTTGAAAATTAAACCTCAACATTTTGATTTGAAAAAATAAAAATATGATCAATTACAATAAGAGATAGGGTGACATTAAAAGACATTTAAAAAAGCAAACAAGTGTTCACTGCTTTAGAGAGACACACTTTGAATAAGCGGTATGTGGTTTGTGTATTGTTGCTGCCAAAAAGCCCTTTGGTCTGATTGGCGTGTTAATATTCAGATGACTGGAATGATGACTGATTAAGACACCATGCTGTACAAACAATCAAAAAAACTACAGGAATTAATGAATGGTGGCATGCTGCGTGTGAGTGTGTGTAATCCAGGTCAAGTCCCAGACTCTCCAGTCTCTTTGTTGTTGTTTTTTTTTTTTTCCTGCTCACTGACCTGGGGGTCTTTCTGGCTGTGTGAACACAAGTGGCCCACATTATTGTGTTCGCTGTCAAAAACAGGCATGGAATCTGCCATTGAAGAGTAAAATTACTGGAAATTACAGAATCTGCCATACTGCCTTTGCCACAGACATTTCAAAAGCATATTAAAACCTTAACAGACATCCTAATTCATACTTTTTTTCTGTAATGTTGAACTGATTGTTAGAGCATTGTCAGAGCACTGGCTTTAATGAAGACTTCTCATATAGAATAATTGATTGTGATTTAATTATAAAGCCATTGATGGAGATTATTGAAGGAGTATGAAGAGAGCGGAATGAGGCCTTTTGTGCATGGTCTCAAAAGTGGCCCCTGGCATCTGTAACCTCCCCTCTGGGGCCCCAGTGCCAAATGCACAGATACCCTGCGGCTATGTTTGTAAGGATGTGAGGACAACTGATTTTCTCCTCTTTTTTTTTCCTGAATCTTTTTTTTTTCTATTGACGAGCACATGTGTGGAACTTCCTATAGAGTGAGTTGTGTCCACCTGTCCCTCATCTAATCCTCGTCACGTCTTTCTCTTTCATGCACTCATTATCTGATCTCTTTCATTTTCTGTTCTTTCATTTTTTTTTCCTTTCTTGTTCTTTATCATCATTTAAGTCTTTTTATGTTTTTGTTTTAGACTTTTGGCTTTTATTGGACTGATATAGTGAAGTGAAATCATTGGGAAAGTAAGGATGTTGTAGTAATGTTGCTGTTCAGATTCAAGCAGATATTACCCACATGTGGACAATGGCTCAGCATGGCCACATAGAAACAAAGTTTTGGGATTGGCAACCACATTTAAATATAATAGGAATCCCCTCTCATATTTAAATACAGTAGTCACTTTTGAATTTATAGTGATGGACATATTACTAAACAGAGCATTTTGGCAAATTGTGAGTATAAACAAGATAACAAAGTGCAATATTTGAGCCAATTTTCTATGTTTTAATAAACTAATTTTAGCAACTCAAGACATGTTAAAGAGTTTAAAATTGTCATCATTTACTCACCCTCATGTCATTCCAAACTTGTATGCAAACCTGTCTGCTGAACACAAAAGAAGAAGAAGGAGGTATTTTGAAGAATGTTCATATCCAGTTTCGGTTCCCATTGACTTCCATTTTAGTTTTTGTCCATACAATGGAAGTCAATGGAAATCAAAACTTTCTTCAAAATATTTTATGTTCCACAGAAGAAAGAATATCATACAGGTTTGAAACAACATGAAAATGAGTAAATAATTTTTGGTTGGACTATCCCTTTAATGCCTAGGATTGGTGCACCAAAACTGGATTTACTCAAATGAGTGACATCCATTTTTAGCTTCAGTATGTGGTTTTTATCTAAAAACCTAACCACTGTGTCACAGCTCAAACTTATTTTCATTCTGTACTTCTTTATTCTCTATTTATCCACTTCCTTCACTCTTTCATGCTGCATTTGTTTTTCCATCACTCCATGTCATCTCATGTCTCACAGTGTCTCTGCTCTCTGGCATGGTGGCAATAGTGATAGCAAAAATTTCACGCTGTTTTCCTTGCTTCTCCGCCTGTGTGTTGGCTGAACAGATGGGCTGGCAGTCTTGGATCCCACCTCTCCTCCCTCTGCCCTTTCAACCCCCGCCATCCGCACACTCGTACCCTGTACCAGGGATGCCATTAACCCAGAACCTACCTTGCTCCCCTTACTTTTAAACACTGTTATCCTGCTGGCCCAGAGAGCATGGACACCAGGAGGCTTTTTCTTGGGCCATTTTTATGTTGGGCACTGAAAGAGAGAAGTTACTTAGATCTATATATATTCTCTCCTACACTGGCTGTCAGACATTCTTGGCTTCTTCTAAAATCTAACTCTAGGGCTTGACAGACTGTTGAGATTTTTATTAAACATTATAGTACTCGCCAGTCACCTCTGGCTCTAAAATAGGACCTGTGCAAAAGACACCATTATCAATTTTATTTTCATCACCTAGTATTCCCTGTTGTTTTAACACAGAAACATATTATCCGATCATATTTTGAGAAGAATACACACTATTTTTTGTATTTTTTGGCCTTTTTCTTTTCTTTTTTTAGTTTTTACCACCCGTGTCATTAACATCGTATCTCATGTGTAGAGTTGTGAAAAGTACCGACTTCAGTACCAAGTCGGTACTGAAATTTTAAAAATGTGAAGCTTTGAGCGCTGTTGAGCAGGTTCATAAACACCTCTGATTGGTTATTGTGTTCACTCGCTCATCAGATATGTCTGTGATTGGCTACAATGATCAATGCGCGGGAGCTATTGAAAGCTCACGGAAGTGTTTGAATTTGAAAGCATTTTGTGAAAGCGGGAGCGGAAGCGGTTGAAAGCAGGAGTCTATCAGTGGACTGGTCTGCGATAGACACCTGCTTTCAAACGCTCCCGTATGTATCTGTGTAAGCACTCAGTGAAGAGCGTCATTGATGACTATTTAAAACATGTTTTTGAAGCATTGATCATTGAAGCCAAGTACAGACATGTCCGATGAGCGCGTCAACACAAAGGCCAATCAGAGGTGTTTATGAATCCACTCAACAGTGCTCAAAGCGTCACATTTTTAAAATTTCAGTAATGACTTGGTACCGAAGTCGGTACTTTTGACATCTCTACTCGTGTATTATATTGAATAGAATTCTCCACTGGAAATTGTCTTGCTAAGGCTAATTTCACAGCCAGCATTTTATGTATCGTACATTATTGTCTACTTAACAAGTGCGATAAATGAAAACTGTATTGCTGGTAAAATTGTTTGACGTGGTGGAAATGACTCGACAACTGAAGGTTGTATTTTTTTAATAATAGAAATCAAAATTGTAAAAATGCATATTTTATGTTGGATTTTTATATTTTAACATTCAAAGTCTGGATCTGGGACAATGTTAAACCAATACAATCTATATAGAGTATTTGAAAAGTAGAAAATATAAATGATGAAGGCATAGTAAGGTTTCTAAGACCTTTCTAAGTGGCCTTTATTACAGTATTGTTGTTGTTCTTCCAGTGAAATTCTCTCTAGAATAAGAATGTCCCCTCCAATAAATGATAATAACTAGCAATGTCAAGTCACAAGTTAAGGTTTGTCTGTGTGTCTTTTGGTTGTGTTAAGGCTTGTACTTTATTTCCTGTCCCAGCAATCAATTGGTTGCATAGGAAGTGGTTGGAAATTATCGTCATTGTTTTGGTTCATGAATCATGCTGTTGAGTGAGGTTTTACTGTATTAGTTACATAGAAAAGAAAGTAGAAAACTGCATTCATGGTTCATGGGGTCTTTAAAGACGTTATCCATCAATTAGGAATGTATTTCTCACTGAGAATATGTTATGTGTGTTAATATAAGACTTTTTGTTTGCCTATCTCTTAGTTTCTTCCTGTAATGGAAAGGCTATTTTGGAGGTGTGAATTTTTATATCTGTGTATGAAACAGTCTCTCAATAGTGCAGATGGGAGCTTGAGTGTGTGTGTGTGTGTTTATGCTAATGAGAGTCTACAGAGGAACACGGCGAGCTGTGTGGCACTGTGTCTGTTCTCCTGTTGAATATTTAGTATTCACTCAGCCGCTTCCTCTAATTACCTGAGAACATGCTAATGAATTCATCAGAATCAGCTGCTAATTGGCCGTTTGAACAACCCAATCTTCTTCAGAAACATGCTTTGCTGCCAATCAGAATGCTCGGCCTCATTCAACGGCTCCTTATCATTTATCCATTGTATTGATATGTATGAAGTGTTTTTTGTCTTTTTCTTTTTTTTTGTCAAGCCGCCTTTTGTTAAAGGCCAGGTTCTTAATAGCCTAACACCCATTTGCACTTTTCGGCATTAACAGCTTGACGTGTCAGGAATGTTCGTTGGCTAAAGTGGATATTTTTCAGGCCAGCTAGAAGGTACTTAGCATTGCTCTATCCTGATTGGCTCATTCAGTTTCTACAACTGGCACCTATTAAGCTGCTATGGTAACGAAGTCTCATTATTTCAGCGGTGCCCTGTTGGGAACGGCAGACAGTCGGAAAGGTCAAAGTGGTGACATCACTTCAGCCAGAGCTTATCTTATTTGGGTTCTGAATCTTGCTGTAATATGACCCAACTGCCAAAGAAATGGGCAGGAAAACAAAAGAAGGAAAGAAAGAAATAGAAATGTGTGTCTGTCCTTCTTTAAAAAAATTGCCTGCTCTCTCAATAGTTTCATAGTTTCCTTTTTGCTTATGTGTGTGTGTTCGTTTCCTGTGTGTGTGTGTGTATGCGCGCAAGTGTTTCTGAAAGTGGGAGTGTGTAGGTTTGTGTGTGTCTCGGTGGAATAGCGCATAATGAATATGGAAAGGCAGTAGGGAGAGATAATTAAAGTGGAGACGGCTTTGCTCTGGTCTGCAGGTGCTCCTGTTCACCATCACTCACAAGAATTCAAAACAATCAATGCTTAAAGAAACAGTTCAGCCAAAAAAATTAACATTGCCATTATTTGCCTGGTCGTTCCAAACCTGTATGACTTTGTTAAAATTTGATTACAATAAAAGCATTCTCAAAAAAAGTCAGAAAAGGACCATAAAGGGATAGTTCACCCAAAAGTGAAAATTCTGTCATCATTTACTCACCCTCATGTTGTTCCAAACCTGCATGAGTTTCTTTCTTCTGTTGAACACAAAAGAATATATTTTAAAGAATGATGGTAACCATACAGTTGACTTAGCTACTTGAGCACCTATTGACTTACATTGTATTTTTTTCCCCTACTATGTAAGTCAATAGGTGCCGTCAACTGTCTAGCTACCATCATTCTTTAAAATATCTTCTTTTGTGTTCAACAGAAGAAAGAAACTCATACAGGTTTGGAACAACATGGGGGTGAGTAAATGATGACAGAATTTTCATTTTTGGGTGAACTATCCCTTTAAAAGGTGTGGCGTTCATATTTATGGATGCCAAGACTGTCACAGTGTTGTTGTTGTTATGGATGCACCGATACCACTTTTTCCAGAACGAGTCCGATACCAATATGTTCATTTTTGGTACTCGTCGATATCTGTATTTTCATTGCATTTGTAATTTTCAAAAGAACTCATATTAGTTGGCTTATAATTCGTTTAGCAAATAAATATTCCCTTCGGTTATTGTCGCGCTTAATTATGCCTGTTAAAATATATTGTAGGAGCTTCTGTTACTTTCACTGTTCATTCTATTGCTCTGTCGTATCTTATCTTTCATTTAATAACACAGTGCATATTTAGAGCTGCTCCAGCAGGGCTCAACAAATTTTTTTCTTCTGGCCCAGTTGGATGCCAATGAAATATCACAATTCAGCATAAAAACTACTAGCCTAACTAAGATAAATTTAAAACATTATTAAAGATAAGTAAACTGTCAGTAATAAAATAAGACCAAGTAATCAAACCAAGTAAATTCATTCAATTCAGCTTCATATATGTGTTGTGTACTGAATCATTAGACTGTACTAGATAGTCAACAGCCTATTAGCTAATAATAGTGCACACACTATGTTAAATGTTAACTTTCAGTGCAAAGCAGAAATTGAATGTGAAGCACCAGTCCACAGCCTAAGCAAATGCTCCACTCTTCTCTACAATGGTAACCCAGTGAAATTTAAAACGTTCTAATAATTCCAATATAAGTGAACACTGAACACTATTAAACACTAGCAGTCATCCCCCATTTTCATCTTACTGCAAAATACATAAAATAACATCTAATTTTTAAACATTTTCTCTCTTGATCCAGCCATATGCAATGCATGCTGGGAACTAACAAGCACCACCCAGTTTCAGTTAATGGAACAAAATTAATTTATGTGATCCCAACTCAAACGGATTAAGTAAAATTCAATATAAGATATATTTAAGTGGATTGAACACAACGAAATTAAGTTAGGACAAAATGTGTAGGAATTGTGTTGCTTTAGCTAATTTTAATTAAGTCATTTGAACAAGCAGCAAAACATTTTTTTTTAATGTTGATGCATCGATTTTGAATATGTGGATGAGATTTAAGAGGTTAAAGATGGTAAAGGCAAGAATTTTGGTGAATATCAACCTAAATTTGATTGATATTCACCGGTTATTGGTATGTTTCTTCTTCACCAAAAAACAAAAAACTATTGTATGGTTTCAGAAGACTTGAAAAATAGTGCACAAGTCATATAGACGACTATATGACTTGACTATATGAATCCTACACTGTAAAAAAAAATGTTTTGAAGTTGTACATAAAAGATTATTTGAGTACATTTTACAAGATAGTATTGTACTATTTTTGTATTATTTACTAGCAATTTCTGAGTGAAAATTGCTTCTGCACCAATTTTTTATTTATTTTTTCCAGTGTATACACTTATGTTGTACCCCTTTAGCAGTGCTTTCTTGGACATGGATCACGTTGAAACATTTCCAACAGTGATTATCCTTTCACTGTAGTACTGGGTTTAATCAGTGTCTGGGAAAGTGGCCTTTAGAGTTTTACCCTGCAGCATTTTGAGCTTTTTCGTGTTTCTCTTGCTGTCTTTGTCTTTCCTTTTTGGATTGATGTGAACTGCCTCTCACCCCACATACCATCATATTCAGATCACACACAGACAGGCCCTGTGGGTCCCCTTTTATCAGCACATTGAAGCATTGCGAGTGTGTGTTTGAGGTCATTGTGTTTATCTGCATGTGTGTGCTGTTTGGATGTGTACGATTTTCAGTTTTGTGTACTGCAGATGTTTGAATCTTAACCCCTTCCTATTTACGCTTCATTTGAAGCGCTTTCCATTCATCTGGGTTATCTTTAAATAAGCCTCGCTGTTTATTTGTGGTGTCAGTAAATGTGTGTGTGGCTGTGCATAAGTGTGTGGTAAAGACAGTCAGAGTGAGAAACTGTTAAAGCACCTTTTTCACTCACCCCATCTCTTCAGAAGAAAAGATTAAATCCCAGTCTTTTCTTTTCCCGCAGCCCTCAGGGAAACGTTATCCAGAGAGGATACAGATTTGCCTACAGCGCTTTGAGAGGGAGAGAGATTCCTAGCAAAGCAGAAAATCAGAAGGGGAGTGAATTAACGGGCAAACGTGAGAGAAAAGACGCTATATTTTTACTCTACGAGCAGGTAGTTTAATTAGACATGGAGGAAATGAATGTTTGGCACAGTGAGAGAGAGAGCGGTGATGTATTTCTTGGTAATGATCAGCACAGTTTGGCTTCTCCGCAGGCCGTCACCCCCTGTAGAGTTTACTGCCGCGTGATGAATTTAACACTGTGGAACAATTAGCAGCTCTTGACTTCTCTGTTAGGCAATTTTACACTCAATTTTGATAAACTATCAGTCTACTAAATCACTTTAACGATGCTCCAATTGTCGTAGATTGTTAGGATAATATTTAGTGCCACGCTTTAATAAAAACATCTCTGTCTGCCATTTCCAGTGAAATATTCACTACCTTGATATTACCAGAATGCACTAGGTCTTTCAAATTGATTTTATTTCTTTCATTTTCTTGTTATTAGATTAAAATAATTTCCTTTGAATTCTTTTATTCATGTTCTTTCTTGTATTTGCGCTCATTATGTTCAAGGACGCATTAAATTGATGGAAAGTGACAGTAAAGACGTTTCTAATGTTACAAAATATTTCCATTTAAAAAAATTCTGTTCTTTTGAACTTTCTATTCATCAAAGAATCCTGGGAAAAAATGTATCGCGGGTTCCATAAAAATATTAAGCAGCACAACTGTTTTAAACATTGATTATAGTAGGATTTTTGCTGTTGTTGTTTGTTTGTTTGTTTTTTCTAGCAGCAAATCAGCATTTTAGAATGATTTCTGAAGGATCATGTGACACTGAAGGCTGGTGTAATGATGCTGAAAATTCAGCTTTGCCATCACAGGAATAAATTATGTTTTCAAATATTAAAAATAGAAAACAGTTACTTTAAATTGTAATAATATTTCACAATAGTAAAATTTTTACTGTATTTTTGATCAAATAAATCCAGCCTTTGTGAGCATAAGAGACTTCTTTCAAAAACAATCTCACTGTTGGTAGTGGTAGTATACATCATATTTTGCTATATATAAATGCACAACAGGTGCATATTTCATAATGGTGCTGTACTTTTTAGCGATAATAAATGGAGCAATTCTTTGCAGTTGATTTGTTTGTATTCGAATGGTTTCAAATATGACAACATACCAAATGAATTTCCTTCATTTATGTATTGGAGACTTCTAAAAACTGCATGCATTAAAATTTGAAGATTTTTTTTAGATCTGGAGGGGAGAAAAAAAAAAGAAATTTTCTTTTTTTTCCACTGTGACTTCATAACCGTTAGTAGTAATTTGGCATGCCACATCTGTCTTTCTCTTGTGCTGTGACCACTCCCCCTCTAAGTACTGTGCCTGGTTAACTGACAGGCTGTGTTTGAAGCATCTCTGAACAGCTGAAGATAGTGGCAGGGTCTCTTATGACAGCCTAATTATTGCCTTTATTTATCCATGTGCTGGTTTGAGCTCAGCTGGGCTCCTCATTTGATAGCAGCCGCTGTGCCCTTTAGCTTAGAGTCAGAGATCCTGTAAAAAGACATGTCTGTCTCTGATGCATCCACTTATTCAGTACTTGGAGTCACCTGGTGTCAGCCTAAGATGGCACACCTTCAGGTCGTTCAAATGACGAGCTCCATTCTGATTGCCTGGCTTTATGTAAGATGGCCCCTTTCTAAAGTTAGAAATAGGGGGAATGTGAATTGAAGAATGGTGGAAGTAAATTGATGTTGGTAGTACTTTTTAATGTAAATGTTGACTGTACAGTATAGTTTGTGTTTATGAGAAATAACTATAAGCTTGCCAGAATTGCCTGCTTGTTTGTTCAGTTTGAGGCAACTGGCATTAGTATTTCCTGCAATTCTCTGTGGCAGCACAAGAACTATAATAAATGATGATAAAAGTATACTTTAGGGTCAGTACAATATTCTTTTTTTATGTGTTTGAAAGACGTCTCTTATGCACATCAAGGCTGCAATTTAATCAAAAATTAAAGAGTTTAAAGAAACTCATTAAAACAATTTAAAACAACTTTTCTTTTTTCTATTTGACTATATTTAAAAATGTAATTTATTTTAATGTGATGCCAAAGCTGTATTTTCAGCATCATTACTCCAGTCTTCAGTGTCACATGATCCTTCAGAAAACATTCTAAAATGCTAATTTGGTGAAAAGGGGGAAAAAAAAATTATATGTTAAAAACTTTTGTTTTCAGCATTCTTTGCTGAATAGAAAGTTCAAAATAACATTTATTTGAAATAGAAATATTTAGTAACATTATAAATCACTTTCGATCAATTTAATGCATAATTTCTGAATAAAAGTATTTGAAAGCAGAATTAGCCAGAACAGGCTATGTGGACCAGGTTTAAGGCAGATAGTCAACAGTCTGGGTAAACATGACTAGCTGGATTCTGATGCGCCTTTCTAATGTTATAAATAAATAACTTTTCATGTCACTGTATGCAAACATATTTACCTCATCTTTACCCTTTACCATCTGTGCTATAATTTCATGGCCTCATCCAACAATTGTCAATTTTTGGAGTTTTCATGATCATTTCTCTCAAGATTTTTTTATTGCCATGAATTATTCACATGCATTGTATTGATAAATGTTGTGTCAGAATGCATTAGCAGCGTGTTACGTGTTAATGTGAGTGTGAGTTTTAGCGTTTAGGTCTCATCGGGCCTGATCTTAATGAGGCAGCAGAATGGATGTGCAGGAAGCGCATGCCAAAGCACTAACATTAAATAGCTGCAGTCTAATAAGATAAATACAGTAATTAAGTTATGAGAGTGCTGCATCCACACACAAATACACAGCCAGAGGACATACAGGAAGTGTGCGTGATAGAGAGAGAGAAACAGTGGGATGGCTTGTCCTTTCTCATCTGTTCATTCACATTTAGCATAATGCACTCCTGTATTTACAAGGCTTCTTTACTGCAATACACTCACATACCTCAGGCATTAAATACAGTTGGTTTCTTCCTGTTTTGACTGAATAAATTGACTGATATAAACTATAAACTTCAAAGCATGGACTGGATATCAGAGTGAGATGTTGTTTTGAAACTCCAAACCTCTCAATTAAAATAGTTCAACTGTAGTTTAGCTACTGTTTGAAAATGGACTTACACTACATGCTAACAGTAAATTTGTATCCAGTTATATAATAATGATAATTTAATCACAGCCAAGAGTATTTGAGACAATGAAAGTTTTTGAATGAAAAACTATCTCAATTAGCATCGGCCAATAATGAGCCGGCCTTCTGAAGCAGAACCCGGAAGTGCTGAACTGCGTTCACTACATCAACTGTGTTCAAGTCTGACAGGGGATAGACGAATTTGTTGAATAAAGTCGTTATCTTTGTTTTGTTTTTGTGCACAAAAAGTATTCTCGTCGCTTCATAAGATTAAGGTTGAACCACTGTAGTCACATTGACTATTTTAACAATGTCTTTAGTACTTTTCTGGACCTTGAACTACAGTAATTACGTTGCTTTTTATTGGGGATAAAAAAAAAAAACACTTAGATTTCATCAAAAATATCTTAATTTGTGTTCCGAAAATGAACGAAGGATTTACGGGTGTACATGAGGGTGTAATTAATGACAGAAATTAAATTTTTGGTTGTACTTTGTTCAAATTTATAAAGCTATAAAAATGTAAACTTAACATTTCACTAAATAAATTATAAACAAGTTCTTAAAAGTATCACAGGGACTCGTTGGTGAATCGTTTGAATGTTCACGAACGAAAGTGACTGAATCAGTTCACTAGAATCAATCTGCCATTTTGAATCAGTTCAATAGAAGGAATCTGACTTTTTGAATCAGTTCACTAGAATGAATCTGACTATTTGAATTGATTCACTAAAATAAATCTGCCATTTTAAATCAGTTCAATAGAATGAATCTGACTTTTTGAATCAGTTCACTAGAATGAATCTGACTATTTGAATTGATTCACTACAGTAAATTTGCCATTTTAAAACAGTTCAATAGAATGAATCTGACTTTTTGAATCAGTTCAATAGAAGGAATCTCTGACTATTTGATTTGGTTCACTAAAATAAATCTGCCATTTTAAATCGGTTCAATAGAATGAATCTGACTTTTTGAATCAGTTCACTAGAATGAATCTGACTATTTGAATTGATTCACTACAGTAAATTTGCCATTTTAAAACAGTTCAATAGAATGAATCTGACTTTTTGAATCAGTTCAATAGAATGAATCTGACTTTTTGAATTGGTTCACGAAAATAAATATTTCCAATACAACATTTGAGAAAGAGGGTAGTTTCGAAGACTTTCTAACAATGCTAAACATAAAATGTGTACTGTGATACGCAACTCATGTGGTATGTTTTCATTTTATTTTTATTTCATACTTTTGTGTGTGTTCTCGTATATATGGTATTTGAGGACATGTGTATAATGACATGGGTATTACAACGTAAATATTGTTTATGAGGAAACATCCTGTGTCCTATTGAATGTTGAAAATCAAAAAGTGCCAAAAGTTTTCTGTGATGTGTAGTTTTAGGGGTAAAGATAGTGTAATGGCATAGCATATACAGTATGTACAGTGTAAAAACCATTAATCCTGTGGTGAGTCCCTGTAAACCACATATTCAAGTATGTGTGTCTGTAAGAAAATGAGTGAGTGCTTTAAGAAGAGGTATAAGGGATGAGTGCGTGTTGTTGTATGTTTGAATGGACAATGGAAAATGTAGTCTGCACTTAAGCTGCGTTAGTCAGCACTGATTACACTGAAGAATGTGTCTGTGTGAGGGTGTCTACTGCTGTCTCACATGTCTGGGGTCACTAAGAGTTGTGTATCTTACTCTCCACTGAGAGGTCTGCGAGTGCGAGTGTGTGTGTGTGTGTTTATATTTTGCTCTCAAAACATCTCATCTGATGTAGGTGATGTAAGCGGATCAAATTAAAGCAATATGAATAGCCAACTAAATTATCATTGGCCCTCATTCATGAAACATAAGCAGAGTGAATTTCTGTTCATAAATATTTCTTAATATCTTAATATTTGTACAGTGCAAAATCATGGCCAATAAGAAATATTTATATCCAGTAAATGCTCTTAATTCCCAAACTTTTGGTTAGGATGACAGAAAGTTCATTTGGCCCTGCCTCACTGATCGTTCTGACATTCCTTATACAGATAACTTAACATTTCCCTGGTTTGTCTGGGAAAACAGTCTTCTCCTCCTGGCAGTGTCAATCAGCAACTTGGCAACATAGCATTTGTTCGTTGGACTTTGTTTGAAAACAAGAGAAAAGATTGGAGCGCTGACGGGCAGTGAATCATCCGCCCTGCTCGAGCGCTGAGTAATGGGTGTAGATGAAGTGAAAGAGGGAAATGTTCTGGACAGATCTATTGACTTAGATGAGGCCTGGATGACTGAGCTGCAGGCTAGTGTGAATCACCTATGAATTTTGCTACTCCTTTTGTTTTATTCACTCTTTGCCCTCTGGAAATTCCCACAACATCTGAACACAGTCCTGCTGTGTTAGTGTTAAAATCTAGTTTTTTTAAGGGCATAGCATTAAATGGCTCAAAGCTTCTGTAGATATATACACCCAAGACAATTGAAATAGGCTTTCTAACATTTTTCCATTTGTTATTTTTTCCCTGAATTCATTTATTCTTTTCTTTATTCATTAATTTATTTGTTCACTCATTGTTTCCCTAATTTATTTGCTCATTCATTGGTTTCATTGTTATTTTCTTTGGTTCATTAATTCATTCCTTTGTTTCTCATTCATTTTTTTGTTCATTCATTCATTGATTCTTCATTTGTTTGTTTGTTTGTTTGTTCGTTCATTTATTATTAATTCATTTGTTCTGTCCTTCCTTCATTGGTTTGTTCTGTCATTCATTTGTTTGATAGTTTTGATTTTGGTTGTGTTTGGTTTGGTTTTGTTTGATTTTGTTTCTTGATTCATTTAGTGTTTCATTAATTGGTTATTATTCAGGTAGTTAGTTAATTCATTTGCTTGTTCATTTGCTCCTAAATGTAACTGTTTAGTTAATTTGTTCAGTGATTCCTTCATATTTGTTTGTTGTTTCATTCATTTGTTCATTTGTTTGTACTTTTTTGTTTGTTCGTTCATTCATTCATCATTCATCATTGGTGCCTTCCTGTCTTAATTTATTAATTCATGTCCTTTTTTAGATTGCTGACAATATACTGTATGAATATGAAATATCTTTACTCTATAAAAGCTGCTATATCTTATTTGAAACACACATTTCTAAAGCCTTAGGGTTGATGATCAACATGATCAAAAACTTGGCTGAAAAACCTACATGCCTTCTGTCATCTGATTGATAGTTCATAATTTATAGCAAGTGACCACCTGGTGTGGGTGTTTTACCATAACCTCAGTTACCATCATAATTAACAATTCTTTGAGTAATATGGTTCACTAGCCTAATTGTAGACTGTTTGCAGTTGCCAAGAAATGTAATAAATGAATGTACTGATAAAATATTTAGCTTGTTTACATAGTTTAAGTAAGGGATAATGTACATTCAGCCAGTTATCTCAGAATAAACCCCGACAGGGTGATCAGGACACTGACGCGAAGCGGAGGGGTCTTGTATCAGCCTGAAGGGGTTTATTCTGAGATAACAACCGGCTGAATGTACATTATCCCGCTTATTACACAGCTACTTGCCACATAAGTACACATGAAATATTGATCTGAGTCTAAATATTTTTTATCTCTTTAAACGCAAAGCTTCCACGGAGAGAGTTGCTGCCATGGCAAGTTCAAACTAGACGGACATTACGGTTCAGTCATACCACTTATTAAACGGCATTTCGCCACATAAATTATTATGGGGATAAGAGATATTGATCTGAGATGAAACTTTTAAAAGCATACCTGTTTGTTATCTTAAAATCCAACAGTATACAAAACAATAGTCGCAAAATGGTAGCAGCTGTGTTTGTATGAAACGAGAGAGCGAGTCCACGATACTGGATGGCATAATTAAATAACTGTACACAAAATATTGATTTGACTGAGTTTTAGTATTTTATTAGCTCACCAAACACAAAACTTTGACAAAGAAAAATCACTCCTAGCAAGCGTATAGCGCTGCTGACTTCAGTAAACAGGATGAGCCTGTGTTATCTGTTTTCAACGGTTGTTATCGGGGAATAACATACCGCAGGATGGTGCGATTGACCAATCAGAATCAAGTATTCCACAGAGCCGTGTAATAATAATAAAATAATTACTCGGTCCAATCCGGTCATTATCATAAAACAAACCTCTTCAGATTGATACGAGACACTTACTCTATATATAATATAGGGTTGAATACTGAATCTGTTTTTGTAATCATGTGTTTTTTTTCTCAGTAGCTCAGAGCCTGTCTATGTTTAAGTGATATCATGGCGTGTATAATTGCCACCTGCAGTGCTGTGTAGGACTCTGTAAAGCTCATATGCTCCCTCGCTGTTGCTGAATGCATTTCAAAAATGTCCACATTATGATCATTGTGTGCAGATGTGTGAGATTCAAGATAATTTACATCAGATCACATCCTTGTTTGAGTGTGTGTATATGTGTGCGCTGGATGTGAGTTGCTAAAGGACACTAGTGTGATTTCCTCTGACAGTGTGTGTATGTGCTTAGACGTGTCCCGGTGTGTGTTTGTGCGTGTGTAGCTGGAGGCCACGGCCTCTGCTCGCTGTGACATTGATACACTGCGCTGAAGCTGCTCGGCTGGGCGGCAGTGGGTTTGAGACACAGGCACACATGAGAAATGACCTTCTATGAGTGGAGAAAATGGAGACGGGTGCAGGACTCAATCACTGGTGCAGAAATGATGCATGTTAACAGAACATCTCTACTGACACGCTCTGGCCCCTACAGCGATTTAGAAACTCCCCAGAGTACACACACACACATACACAGACATACTAGAGAGTAGCTGTTTTCTTAGATAAACGTCATTTGCAAACAGAGATCAAGCAGTGATGTCTTTCTATGTCCTCTCTCTCTCTCTCTCTCTCTCTCTCTCTCTCTCAGATTTGGAAAGAAAAAAGAAGAAAAGAGCAAGATGGAGACAAAAATGAATGCACAGAAGCAGACGTCAGAAATTCTGAGTGAGGAAGAGTTGGAGAGGATGAAGGAAGAGAGAGAAAGGTGGGACTGATGTCATTACATCCTCACACCATATCCATCACTACCAAAACCTTGTCTTGTATCTTAACTGAGATGGAACCCCAGTCAAAAGTGAATGATTTGAAACACTCTACACTGGTAGCAACTCATACGCACAGTTGATTCCAATAGAGTTTGGCGTTAGCATGTTGCTAAGCTAAAAGTGTGCTATTCTAATGTGCATAAAAATACACCACTAATCAGAAGTTTGGGTTAGTAATATTTTTTTAAAGAAATTAATTAATTGATTAATTTATTTATTTATTCAGCAAGGATGCATTAAGTTGATCAAGTGACAGTAAAAACATTTATGTTCTTTTGATGAATGCTGTTCTATTCATCAAATAATCCTGAAAAAAATGTATCACGGTTTCCACAAAAATATTGAGCCACACAACTGTTTTCAACATGGATAATAATAAATAATAAGGGCCCTATTTGAACGATCTAAGCGCATGGTCTAAAGCGCACGGCGCAAGTGCACTTAGAGCGTGTCCGAATCCACTTTTGCTAGTTTAACGACGGAAAAAATGGTCGGCGCATAAGGCGCATGGTCTAAAAGGGTTGTACCTATTCTCTTAATGAGTAATGGGTGTGTTTTGGGCATCCGCGTCATGGCGGATTCGCTATTTACAGAATGGCGGAATTTGCAAGCGGAAAAACTGAACGCTTCTCTAGTGAGGAAACGCATCTGCTCGTGTGCGAGGTTAAAGCGCGCGAGCAGACCATAAACGGGACAAGCTGGATTCCACCAAAGCGTTTTTATCTTTATGCACAATAATAATCTTTTACATTGTAATCCTTTTATTTTTTATATTTGCCATGTTTGTGTGAAGCTGCGCGTCCCTGTGTGTGTAATAAGCAGAGTGTACATGCGTAGGCACATATTACTAACGCGCTCTTTAAATAGTAAAACAAATATTGCACCATTGACATTAGACCAGGTTTTGATTGGTCAATGGCGCAGTCTATTTTAATTGCCTCAAAATAGCAACGCGCCAACAATGCGCCTGAACACACCTTGTTTTCAGGCCAGCATGCTCATGGGCGAACAAATGCATTTGCTATTTAAACAACTTGGCGCAGCATGTGAAAATGACAACTGCATCGGACTGAAACTAGCAAAAAACACTTGTTGCGCCTGGTGCCGTCTGAAGGATCATGTGACACTGAAGACTAATGAAGATAAGTAAATGATGCTGACTGAAGAGTAATGATGCTGAAAATTCCGCTTTGCCATCTCAGGAATAAATTACATTTAAAATATGTTCAAATATAAAACAGATATTTTAAATTGTAATATTTTAATAATAACAGTGTTAATTCATTTACTGTATTTTTGATCAAATAAATGCAGACTTGTTCAGCATAAGAGATTCTTTTTCTAAAACATTAAAAGATCTTACTGATCCAAAACATTTGTGTGTGTACATAGCATACATTTATTGGGTTCAATAGTGTATTTTTAATGGATTTATTTTTTTATTGATTCTTTGAGTTAGTTATATTAATACCTTCTCATTGCATTATGGGATAGCCTTCTCAGCAAATGTTACCTGATTGTTTTTTATTATTTGACATTGGTAATTATGCTACCTACCTTTTGAAACAGTGATTTGACCATGATTATGATGCCTACATTGCTGCCTACGTAGGCGTCTTTAACTGTGCAGATTGTCCTAATGCAGTTTTATAGGGAGTCAGGCCTAGATCCCTTGAGCTTGTACAAAACAACAGTGGAAAGTAATGTCCTCTGGGAGTAAAATAAATTTAGGAGTCAAGGCTCAATGTAGTATGACTATTCATAAGCATATGTCAAAGAGACACAAGAGTACATCATCTGAAACACATTGCACAATCGAGTATCATATTTGTATACAAACATCTGAAAAACACTTTAACATCTTAAGCCCTGAGGGTATTTTCAGAGTTTTTTTTTTTTTCTTTTTCTGAGTGACATTACAAAATAAAGACTCGTAACTCCAAAACTATAGCAAGGAGAGTCAAAAGGTTGGTATTGTTTGAAAGGAAACCTTTTAAATTTTTAAATAAAAAGAAAAATTAAATTTGGACATTCTCATGCTGAGAAACTGCAAATACACGGAAAAAAAGGGAAAATATANTCGAAAAAAAGAAGAAAATGTATAATTTTATAATTTTTATAAAATTTATAAAAAAGAAAACTTTTTTAAATTAAAAAAAAATATTAAATTGGACATTCTTATGCTGAGAAACTGCTGATAACGACAAAAAATAAAAGTTAGCTTTTTTACATATTTTACATATATTTCATATTTGACATGCAATAACTCAGAAAGGAAATAAGGTAGGAGGACAATTCGTTTTTGATGTCCCTCTATATGTGAGCTGTGTCTGGATCAAATTTTGTGGTGATCCCATAAAGAAATCAAAAGTTACAGCATTTGAAACCAAGGTAGCCTTTTTGTTTAGCCATTGGCACCCCCTGATGGGCATTTTTAAAATCGTTCTTTCACGTGGAGTAACTCGTGATCGACGCATGAGATTTTGTTGATCTTAGACTCATTTCAATTAGGAGAATCCACTGTAAGTAATGATGTGCCATTTTTTACAATCTATGCATGTTTCTTGAAGTTATAAGCTAAAATGTCACATGCCACGTGATAGCTACATTTTAGGGTTGAGGTTGGACTCATTTTAATCGTGAGAATCTGCTGTAAATACTGATGTCCAATGTTCCACAATCGAAGCATGTTTCATGAAGTTACGAGCCAAAATGCGACACAAATGCCACATCGGTTTATTATTTACATATGGGTCTTGCGGGGCTTCACGTACAAAAACTCGCTCAAGTTTAGTCAAAGCTCAAAACAATTATACTCGTTGTATTCTACTCCGTGAGACCTTTCAAATGACATATGATTATCTGAGCTGTATGATGCTTTTGACACATTGGAGTACATAGTACAATTTTTTTTATTTTTATAAATTTGGATTTTTTTATTATTATTTTTCAGAAAATAACTCAGCAGTACTTAGGAGTCAATCAAAGTGGCTACATTCATTGTAAAGATCAGACTCTAAGCTTTCAAATTACACCTATTTTTTGATTATCAAGGCAGGAGTTTTGAAAAAAAATCTTTTTTTTTTTTTTTTAGCTAGGTGGCGCCCGCGGGCGGTACACTCCGTTTTGATGACTCAGCACTCATTAAGAGTTGAACAAAATGGTTGGATGCATTAAAAAGCTGAGTTTCTAAGCTTTAAAATGATAGCGCATTGCTATTTTGTGTTATTCCTGTCAGTGGTTGCTTAGTAATTTGATTATGAATTTTTTCGCGGGGGGCAGTGTCCTGCCGGCGGGACACTTCGGGCTTAAGGGGTTAAAAAGAGCTGATTCACTTACATTCTTAACCAAAATATCTGTTGAATGTCATTCGATATTATGTACTCTTTTTGTGATGAATTACTGTGACAATGAATAGTCAATTTGTTAATAATAATCACAATTAACAATACTTTGTGTAACATGGTCCATTAGCCTAATCGTAGACTGTTTGCATTTGCCAAGAAATGTATTACATTAATGTACATACTGATAAAATGTATAGCTTCAATGCACTATTTGGACTGAAGCTGTTGCCAAATGCATAAATATAAGTAAATGAAATTGATCATTGGCCCAGGCTTTCAATTCCCTACATAGTTTGTTAATAATATAATAATTACTCAAACCAATCCAGTCATTATCACAAAACAAACCCCTTCAGAGTGATACAAGACACTGATAATGTCCCGTTCACTCGTTAGTGGTGAAGTTAGCAGAATAGAGTTTGGTTTTCATTTGTGGGATGAGTTGATCAGTTAGTTACTGGATGGAGAAAATTCAAATGTAATGTGGAAAGAAAGTTACATGGCATATGGAAAGAAAGGTATAGTTTGTCATATGATTCATTGTATGACGCACAGGTTTAGATCTCTCTTTTTACGTCCATTTCCATCTCATTCATTCTGACAGCTTTTTGTGGTCCATTATTGAGATGACACACATCACTAGATTCCTCTTCCTCTCTCTATCTCTGTCTCTCGGTGTGTCATGTATATTCTGCCAAAAGACAGGAGAAAATGATATATTTAGCTGAGATGCAGGGATGTTTTTGCAGTCATTATTTTGTGTGGTGTTTGCCGAAGCTTATTTGGACTTGGAAGCGTGTGAAGTGTGAGCTGGAGCCGTGCTGTTCTCCTCCATATGCTCAGGAGTGGCATTTGTTCAGAGAGAGACTTTATTGACTGAGCCTGTTGAAGCTCCTGAGAGAGACAGAAAAGGAAAGAGGGAGAGAAAAAAATCAGCTGGAAATGTCCGAAAGGTCTTTCTTGACCTTTCCAGTTGATTGTATTTTTGGAGTCTTACTTGAAAGTATAAATACAAGTTCAAGTTCTTGCAGTTGCGTTCTCATCGCTTGTGTGGTTTGCTCATTGGCTTAATTGAAATTTTAGATAACCTCAGACTAAAAAGATAGACAAGCACCTCATAATAATAATTATTAATGCAGGGTAACATCAGCTTTTCTATGTTACAGAATTGAGGCCAAACACCAGGAATTGAGGGAACGCCAAGTTCGGGACCGCTTCTCCTCACCTGATGTAGAGGATGATGACCTGGACCCGAACTACGCCCGCATCAACAACTTCAGGGAGCGCGGATCACCTTCCCAGCCGCTATATGGGAACCGCAGCAGCTCCCCACAGAGACCCCCGCCCCCAGTGTCCCACAGCAGAGAGCCGTCCACAGAAGACCCTCTGGACGGCCTGTACGCCAAAGTCAACAAACAACGAAGCCCTCCACCTGCTGCTGCGGACAGGTAAATATGCATATATACATACATCCCTGCTGAAAAGACCTGCGTAAACCAGCCTAAGAGGTTTCAAAGCCCACATCTGGAATGCATTAAGTGAGTGGATTTTTTTGGGATTGTATTGATTGCTGAAGGATTAAAGTATTAATTGTACAGTCTTTTATATTTTTCTCAGTCCTCATCTGTTTACAGAGTGTCTGAAGAGCACAGATGCATTAGCATTTCTGATTTGTGTCATAACAGTTGGGTTGGGCGATATAGCCAAGATATTATGTCACGGTATGAGCATTTTATATCTGATTTTGCTGGAAATGCAAGAAAAACATGGTTTATGCAGTAAATAACCATGTTGTAATTGATAATTCTGTCTGTGAAATACACTTCTGTTCAGAAGTTTGGTGTCAGCAAGATTTTGAAAGAAATTAATCTGTTAGTTCACTCAAAAATGAAATTTCTGTCATTAATTACTCACCCACATGTCGTTCCAAACACGCAAGACCTTTGTTCATCTTCGGAACACAAAATATTATATTTTGATGAAATCCGAGAGGTTTATTATCTCCCATAGAAAGCAACGAAATTACCACATTCAAGGTCCAGAGAAGTAGTAAAGACGTGGTTAAAATAGTCAAGGTGACTACAGTGGTTCAACCTTAATGTTATGAAGCAACCAGAATACTTTTTTGTGCGCCAAGACAAAATAAAAATGATGACTTTATTCAACAATTTTTCCTCTTCCCTGTCAGTCTGTTACGCACTGAACGGAGTACAGAGCTTCCGTGTTTACGTTAACCATGTCTTTACTACTTCTCTGGACCTTGAATGTGGTAATTTCATTGCTTCTGTGGGAGATGAAAAACCTCTTGGATTTCCTCAAAAATATCTTAATTTGTGTTCTGAAGATGGACAAAGGTCTAATGGGTGTGGAACTACATGAGGGTGAGTATTTAATGACAGAATTTTTATTTTTGGGTTAACTAACCCTTTAATAATTTTATTCAGAAAGGATGCACTAAATTAAAAAAACTCCTTTCAAAAAGAGTGAAAAACTCAATATTTGAAATTAATTTGCTGTGTATCAAAACAGAAAACAAACAAACAAAAAAGGATTACATGCCAAGATACAAGCAATCTTCTTGTATTATTTTGTGTGCAAAAAAAAAGATGATCAGTGCATTTAAAAACCTCAACAAGCGTTTCGGTCATGCAGGACCTTCCTCAGTGTTCATTATTTTGAAACATTTTATCTTTATATTAGGGCTGTCAATAGATTTAATTTTTTTAATCGCATTAATTGCACCCTTTTGTGTGATTAATCGCACACTTATTGTAAAATTAATCATACGCCATTTATCTTGTTTAACACGTTCAGTCTGTCAGCATTTGCTTTATCCAGCAAAGGAAACCATCAGATTGTTAGGTGATTCTCACAAAACAGAATTTTCTGCAAGCTTTTTTTAAGGTAAATTTAGGTGTCTTTCCAAAAAAGGACACTTGGAGACTTAAAAAAAACACCAAATAACCAAATGATATAAGGAGTCCAAATAATTAATAAATTTATGCACACCAAAGCACCCATGAAAAGAAAAAAAAAACTTTTCAGAATTCACAGTGTATAGTATATGTACAATGCAATGGCAAAGAGCTTCTTTACATTTTAGACAAGTCAAGTTGCAATACCGAAAAGGACCACATGGAGATGCCCCCCCAAAAAAACTTACTACATACTACAGTACACTGATCCATTCAGAATTACTAAACACAGCAACATAACATACACATGACAAATCAAAACATTACCCTTAATGTGTGTGGGAACAACGTGAATGTTCTGAAATGTGTCTGTGCAGAAATACAATGTGTGATTAGTGCGTCGAGAGCGAACATACACGGTTTGTTTGTGCATCAATACAACAGACTCACGCATGCTTACTGTACAACTCCTGTACGTCACCACGGTCATCTTGATTGCAATCCTCATCCATCAAAACTTTACTAGCGAGACGCTGGTTTGCTTTGTCCAGCCCAGAAATGTAATTTACGTATAATCTGGCCATACAGCGGTGGGATGTTTTGACGTTCCATTTAGTCTGTATTTCACACAGCGCGATGAGCGTGAGGGCTCGTGCTCTTCAGAAACAAAGACAGAATATGACCGAGCAATTGTTTTAAAGCGAAACACACACTGGAGTGAATAATTCACTGAAAACGCAACATGTGTCTCTATTCTCACTGCCATCTCTGAGGTAATTAGCCTTGTTTACTTTACATTAGTGCTGTTTTAGACTGATTGTTTGAATGAATTTGCTTACTGGATCATTGAACTGAAAACTTTCCTGGAGTTTAGCGGCTTAGAATGATCTGATCGCAAACAGAGAAGCGAAATCGGGTTAAAGGGTTAGAATAGAAATTTCCGTCTACCAGGGTTACCGGTATTGTAGATGCTCAGTGCGATAAACTCCCGACTTCTAAGATCATCTAACTGTGTGACGTATATGACGTTAATGACGTAATCGTAATGGTGCTTCAGTAATTTGTTTGTGTTAAATTATTTTAACAAGTAAAGGATTTTGAATTAATTGCACGCGTTAACGCATTAATGTTGACAGCCCTACTTTATGTACAATTTCTTACATATCAACACACGTGTATTCAGTCAATCAGTTATAGACCGAGGGGAATAATAATGCTTGTTTTTAAAATTAAATACAGTTGGCAATTTTGATTGGATGAATCACATTTGAAGCTGTTGTATAATAGCTGATAGACACACACCTGTTATGCATGTCAACTGAATGCTATGCTATATTATTACAGCAAGTTGCTTGGCAACCATAAAGAACCCATAATGCCTAATAACACACTTTAATAACAAGTTCTTCCTCACCTTGACTTGTAATTCTCATAACCTTAAGACATAGAGTCACAGCTGTAAAGCCAGAGAAGCTCCTCTAATATTGATTCTCTCATTCCCATTGGACATATGAGCTCAGTCTCCAGCTCTGACACAGCCATGCTGCAATTCTGCTCTGTTGATGGAGCATCAGAAATATATCAATATATCTATCTTTCATTGGCCTCCACCTATGGTGAAGTAATGCATTAGCCTTGGAATTTAGATCAAGTGCATTTTTAAATGAATAGCACAAAGACTTATGTACACTGACAAATACAAACTTCTCTTATGCATAATGCAAAAGTAACTGGCATGTTCCTGTACATTATGTATACCTGAACATCTTGTTTCCCATCGTCTCTGGGGCCATTTCTGAGTGGATATTTGGGTCACAAGTAGTTTCATTAAGAACAGGAAGGTCTCAGTATGAGGGGTCAGTTAATGGTCAGAGACAGTAGTTGGCTGAAGAAGATGTCATAAGGAAAGTCATTTATTTGTATGAAGGGAAGGATGTATGCCACATGGAGACAAGAATGTAGTAGCTATCAGCTCATTAAGGATATATCTTGGTCATATGCGTCACTGTATGACACATTGTCTGACTCTGTGGCCAGGTGTCTCATACAGCCTCAGTTTTTGATCAATAATCTGGTTCATTTCCCCACCTTTGGCTTTTCGCACTCTGCCGGGCGGTGTGAGATTGAATAACGCTGCATATTCATTTCTGCCCTGCATAAAGGGAGTATTTTCAGCAAATTCACACTGATAGGCTACTGATGGGTAAATTGAGGATGTGAATGAGAATAGCATCAGTGACTCCGGAGTCAGCATGAGCACGCTCACGTGTCATTTGAAGAGTTTGTTAAACGGTAGAGTAGCTCTGTTGTATGGCCTGTGTCTGATTTAAAAGCATCCTCTGAGAGTCATTAAAGCGGCTCGGTTATTTAGACGGACAGGCAGTTTAACATGCAGCCTGCTGCCCACCGCTGTCATAAAAAGTGTCTCTCAATATGTGTAGTAGCCTATACTGTATGGTTAGTGGTGAAGTGCAACAGGATACTCTGCATTTAGATCATTTTATTTATTTTATTTTTACTTTATGAATTGTTTGTCTTTTCTTCTCTATTGTGACATATATTAAAGATGTATGGCAGGACTTGTTTTTGTCCAAGGGAATTGATTGGATGGTTGAGGTTTGCTATTGCTGTGATCTCATGTGAGTAAATAAATAAAAATGATGTGCATGGGTAAATCATTTATAATAAATACTGCAATATTCCATTAAAAAAAATCATTTTCATTACATGGTGACTTTAAATAGGTCTTTTTATTTCATTCTTTGTAGCATGTCCAATTTTTTAGCTTCTCATGACCATTTTCAGCATTCTATGACCACTTTAATTCATCCAGAACTGGAAATGTTGTCATCAATAGTCACTCTTGTGTCATTAAAATCCCTTATGACTTTCTTTGCTTTTCCAGAACACACAAATAAAAGACATTTTGAATAATTTTTCAGCTGTTTTTGTCCATACAATGAAAGTCAATGGTGTCCAACACAACACTGCACCCCATTATTTTTCAGTGTATGGAGAAAAAACAACTGACAGTATTCTTTTTTTGTGACTCACAGAACTACCGTCATACAGGATTTGAATGACATAAGGGTGAGGATGACTGATGCCTTAGCTGTCAAGTTGCTGTATATGGCATTGATATGGAAATGTAGGCAGTGTTAATTGCCTGTTTTTGCAACTTTCCATACATGCAGACTATGGAGGGAGCTTTACATTAAAGCAAGTCTGCATAGTACATCATACTGTAGTATATCATGTCATTTTAGTTATTTAATGAATAAAACTGATCGTCCTGCTAGAGTCTTTTTCGGTGTGAAAGTCTGTGTGTATGATGTTCATAAAATGTTTCATTTTTGTGTCTCTTTTTCATAACTTTTTTCAGTACAGTTAACTAAAGCACAAATTTAATCTGGGAATTGATTTAGTCTCTCACAAGACCAGAGCACAGTGCTACTTACTTTTAGTAAATCTTTCAGACACAATTACACTTGATATAGACGTTGTGAAGCTTAGCTTTAAATCAAGAAACTTCCTAAAGCTACACTCCTCTATGTTAGTGTTTTCTGGGTCCAAAGTGAACTCTCAATAAGTGCCAAAAGCAAATAAAATTGGCTTTGGCGAGTAAATAAAACTAAGCTACTTTCCAGTTGTGGTAACCTAATAAGGAACCGTGTGCGCAGTTGAAGGGTCAATGACAAATAAGAGAGTACATATTTTAGAAATCTAGTTTAAACACATCTGCCAAGTTGTTGGAAATGTACTTTTTGTTTTCATGTTGGTTTCATTTGGTTTTGAAAAGTTTAATAAATGTACCACATGACTTTGATTTTGCGGACACAAGTTTTTAAAGTATTAATAAGGAGTGAAGCAGTTTTGTTGAAATATGTGTACTTTATTTTCTAAGAAATAAGTATGTCAAACTTTATCTTTTTTATGATATCAGGAAAGTTGTGTCATTCATGAATTTTAATTTAGAAACTAAAAGCATTATTTGCATAAAAGAAGTGTATTCAAGTCGTGTGAATTCATTAATTATTTCTGAATAAAAAAGTGACAGTAAAGACACTTATAATGTTACAAAAGATTTGTATTTCAAGTAAATGCCGTTCTTTTGAACTTTCTGTTTATCAAAGAATCCTGAAAAAAAATGTTTTCAACATTGATAATAATGTTTATTGGGCCTCAAATCAGCATATAAGAATGATTTCTGAATGATCATGTGACACTGAAGACTGGAGTAATGATGCTGAATTTTGGTCACAGAAATAAATAAAAATATTTATTAAACTTTTTTTTTTAAATCTGTTATTTAAAATTGTAATAATAATTCACAATATCACTGTTATAACAGTATTTTTGTTTTCCAACCACAAACTATTGAACAACAGTGTATTTTATTAATAAATGAATACATAATGATAGTCTGACTCATGATGATGCAAGAAATTTGAGCAATTCAGATCTGAGACAGAAAACTCTTATCATCTAAACAGCCAATACCAGAGACATTTGTTTTCTTCTCTTCATTCTTCCTCTCATCTGAGCGCTCTGGAGAGGTGGAGGCAGGCAGGTGAAGGACGTGGGGAATGTGGTGAGAGAAAAGAGTGAGGGGCTCTTGAGGTTCTCCTTATGAGAGCGAAGGGAGCGGGAGGCGAGTAAGGAGCTATTTGGCATTGGCTGTGAGAAGAAGGGTCCGCAGCGAGTTGCTCCTTGAGCCCTGAAGAGGCCTACTGCATTCGACGTGGAAAGTTACTATAACAACCAGACTCTCCAGAGCTCTGCCCTGCTCCAATTAAAAAATAATCATTGTTCCCTCCTGATAGAGAAGTATAGGGTAGACAGGTGGCTCGCTTATCTGCACAGGGGCGACTGAGTTCTTTAGAGACCAACGGAGACCTGGAGATTGGCAACCTTTGCTTCCACATCTCCAAAAACACTTTTGGAGACAAACATATGAGGAAAAATTGGGGAATCAGCTTGATAAGAGGAAGAAAGGCTCTATAAGGTTGCCAGCTCTCCAGTCGGCACTCTACCTCGCCGTTTGAATGCCGTGTCCTGGATGTGCTCAACAACAATAGCCCACACACTGCACTAAGCAAACAGTCCTCAATGTAACCCGCCAGGGTCAGTCCAAAACACGGTGCAAACCTATCAAAAGCTACTCCACAGGTTACCAATGTCCACTTACATCCCCCATCAGCAGCCATTGTGCCCAGATACCTCACTGAAAGATTTGGCCCATATATATATATAAAAAAAAACACTGTTAGGGCTCTTTCCCCTTCTCGTCTCCACATGTACCCACCTCCTCCTTCCCTGCTTTCTTGAGGCCTGGAGCGCAGCCTCACCATCAAAATAATTATAGAAATCACTAGATGGAGAAAGAAAAGCTTTTAGTGTTGGTTGTGTGAGTGCTGGAGTGCTTTTCTGCCCGTTAATTAATCAGCCATTCTGCTGAGCTGAATGAGAGCTGCAGGCGCGTTCGGCTGCTTTTAAAGAGTGCCAGCCCGCTCCCTTAAGTGTCTCCCCGTATCTACGAACCCTTCCCTGGCCTGACACCGCTTCTCTGTCTCTTTCATTCACCATCTCTCCTGCAATGAGGGTTTAATGTGTTTTCAGTGTGTCTGAAAGAAATGTAGGTAACTGTGTTAGAAAACGCCAGATTGACCATCTAACAACTAACTAATCATCAATAGTTCTTTAGATTAACAAAGGCCTCAATATTTTGATATATATATATAAACGGAGATATTTTCTTTGAAAGAATTCTCTGTTTAAGGACTACATCAAACAGCTGGTAGGGACTACAACAAGCTTATTCCGGGGTTGGTGACATCACTAACCCTATAATTTACATAAACCCTGCCCCCGAGAACACTCCATGGGTGAGGCCATGTTATTGCAGTACAGTACATAACACAAATGCAATAGCATGTCATAAAAGCAAGATGCCAACATAAGTTATAACTCTAATTAAACTAAACTATACCTGTTCTATCTTCGTGCAGCATATATTCTCCGGCTCTGTAGGATCTTACAACAGTTCCCACACAAGCGATTTATAGATTATTATGACAGAATATGCTAATCAATGACTTTAAGATAGTTAACTCCACATCAGCTACATAAATTCATCAACTAATCATTCAGGAACGTCCTGTTGCATTCTACATGTTGTCACTTCTTCCTGAGTCGCTCTATCATTGTCCGACTTTGTCCGTTTGAACATAAAAGGCTGAACAGTTTCTGACATTTCCAGTGAGTCTTTGTGAGATATGCTTACACTATGTGCTGACATGAGCTCTTGAAACCCCGCCCTCTGCTTAGGAGCAGCAGCTCATTTGCATTTAAACGGACACGCACAAAAACGGAGCGTTTTTGCTCGCTCTCAAAAAGTGACAAGTTTAACATGCTATAAAAAATTATCTGTAGGGTATTTTGAGCGAAAACTTCACATACACACTCTGGAGACACCAGAGACTTATTGACCCCTCTGTAGTTACATTGTGTACTAAGACCGACGGAAAATGAAAAGTTGCGATTTTCTAGGCCGATATGGCTAGGAACTACACTCTCATTCCGGCGTAATAATCAAGGAACTTTGCTGCCGTACCATGGGTGCAGCAGGCGCAATGATATTACGCAGCGATCTTAGTACACGATGTAACTACAGAAGAGTCAAGTTTTATATAGGAAAAATATCGAAACTCTTTGGTCATTTTTGAGCGAGATGCTATAGGTCTCATCAGATTCAATGAACTATGCTAAGCTATGCTAAAAGTGGTACCACCAGACCCGAAGATCGGCTGAATGGATTCGAAAACGGTAAAACTCAACTGTTTAACTCTAGGGGAGTTGGAAAAGGAGCCTATTTTCAAAAAAAGTGGTGTTCCTTTAAGGCCACCTAATATAAAGTGGGACCAAATACACTGTAACAAGTTCATAGAGGTTCATTGTTCGTTCTGAAATCTTTTTGTGCAGTTTTTTTTTTTCTTTCTTTTTTTTGTGCCCGAAAGTTCAGACTTCATGTGAATAGGCTTTGCAAGACTGAGAATAAAAGCGTATAGAGGAAGCGTCTTCTGGTTTGTAGATTCTCTGGGTCCTTCATCTGGCCTAATCTGGAGAACCGGACAAGTGCTACTCATGTGTTCCGCCCCTGAGCTTTTCTCTTCCTCTCAATGCACTTCCCTCATTCTATTTTTCCCTTTTTCATTCTGCATTTCCTCCTCTCATATTTGTTCAAGAACTTCCTGCCTGTCACTCATTGAAGAAAAGCAATTCCACATCTCTCTCCCATTGAACGTACATGAAAAAAAAAAGCATGCACACTCAAACGCGCACGTGTGTGCGCTCGCACAAAGCATTCACTTAGCGGTTTCTTCTAGATGCATTTTGTAGCTTAGCAACAAGTCATGCCGCTGCATACTGTGCCGTTCTGTTTTTGGAAACAGGAGGATGTGAAAGCTTATTTCTAAAAAGCAGAAATCGCAGATTGGTTTAAATTATATTCACCTCATTATTCCATCTCAGCTTGATTGAACTGAAAGGGAAATGCTTTATTTTCTTTCTTTTTTAGACCTTTTCAGAGGTGCACAATTTTAGAATTGAGGGTTGAGGATAGAAGACTTGATTACCGTCTTACTCTTAGCCACAGATTTGCCTACCCAGAATGCAGTCTGCCTGCAGTACAAAGGCTGAGCCGGTGTGACTGGTGTTTTAATGAAACAGTCCAGGCACAAATTGAGCTTCACCTGCAAACGAGAGGACGCAGGAGGGGTCGGCGAACATTTGATGGCCTGTCTAAATAATGTTACACCAGCCAAAATACTTCTAATTATTTCTTCAATTGCAGATGGCATATAAAAAGTGCCGTCACTTCTGGTTAGGGAACCCGGGAGCTGGCCTGTCATTGTGGGCTATCTTTTGTTGTCAAATTTCATTTCTGAAAATGTCCACCAATTAGACCGTCGAAGCCCGCCGCAAAATTACTCGAGGGGAAAGTTGTGGGAAATTGATAGGTCTGGTCCTTTCCTCTCCTCATCCAAACACGGATGTGTCCATTACGGCATCCGCAGCCTTGAGGTCTTCTTCACAATTGCTTGTCTTTCTTGCCTGCGTGATGCGGGTCATGTTTCATTAGCTGGTTTGGGAAATAAGGGTGGCCTTTGATGCGAATGATTGAATTATTCCATGTGACACTAACATATTTAATGCTGATTTGTTGGATAGTTTAGATCCTGGATGCTGATTGTTCAACACAGTGTTCTAGCTGTGCTAAAATATATACTAAGTAGCTAAACACCTGTTAATCTAGCTACTCTGTATATGGCTGCACAACATCCTATTGAATCAACATGAAACGCGGCCTATTTTACTTGGTAATCTGATTTACATGTATTCAACAACAATGGAGCTACAGAGAAAGTGACAAGGAAGCCAATGACAAATTACCTTTATTATTTTTGGAAGCATTGGTGGTTGTTCTGATGTGCTTCAGTAAATTGAGATCAAAGCTTCTTATTGCAAAAATTTATGTTGCATAGGGACGTTTTAAGTGACATTTTATGTCGATTTAAGTTAAATAAACTAAGATAATTTTGTATGTGTATTAAGCATAGAATTTTTTTTTTTTTTTCAATTTGATTGTCACTCAAAGTCACTCTCACAGTGATCTTGCTTGCATTTGTGACATATAAATGTAACTCTGCTATGAAAGCATATTTCTGCTTGCTTGAGGGGGGGAAATGCAATAAATGTTGGTTATAATTCTAACATGTCACTGAAAAAATTTTCACCTTACAGTGGATTTAAACTAAACTCAAACCTCATATGTTAAACAATGATCAATAATATAATATTACTATTTTATATATTTATATTATATTTACTTTTCATATTTTTAATACTATTATTATTTCATTACAAATGTTGTGTATATGTATCTTTAATTACACATTCTCATATGAACAAACATATGCATAATTAAAGGGATAGTTCACTCAAAAATGAAAGTTTGCTGTTAATTTGCTCACCGTCTGGCCATCTAAGATGTAGTTGACTTTTTTCTTCTTCAGTAGAACAGTAAAGAAGATTTTTAGCCGAAACTGTGGTTCTCGGTGATTCAAATAATGGATGTCAATGGGTGCCGTCACTTTGAGATTCAACAAAACCTATGCAGACAAAACTAAATTAATACCCACGGCTCCTGACTATACATTGAGGTCTTAAGAAGCGAAACAATCAATCTATGCAAGAAACTGAACATTATTTATAACATTATTACCTGTAATCCAGCGAATCCTGAGCGAATTCACGACAGTCTGCTGCGCAAGCTTCCTGTCGCTTAATGACGTATGCGCAGGAGCTCGTACATTGAGAATCTATGAAAAGTCAATGGTAAGTACAATTTTGATGAACAATACAACATGCGCCTCTTCTCTCTCTGTTGTAAACAAACACAGGGTCAGCTCACGTGCAAGTTTGCTCCCGCGCATGTGTCATTATACGACAAGAAGCTCGCATTCCTGACTGTCGTGAATGCGCTCTGGACCGTTTGAAGAGAATGTAGATTAGAAGTAAAAATGTTGTAAATAATTTTCAGTTTCTTGTATAGACCGATAGTTTCACTTCTTAAGACCTCAATGTATCGTCAGGAGCTGTTGGTTAATTTTATTTTGTCTGCACATGCTTTTTTAAATCTGAAAGTGACGGTACCCATTGACTTCCATTATATGAATCACTTTATAAGGACCACGGTTTCAGCTAAATATCTTCTTTACTGTTCTACTAAAGAAAAAAGTCACCCACATCTTGGATGGCCTGAGAGTAAATTAACAGCAAATCTTCATTTTTGGGTGAACTATCCCTATAAAGTATATATTACAGTGTCTTAAACATTAAAGTATCGTTTTGACACAACAGTATTGGACATAAACAGGAAAAAGTCTCACGATTCAGGGGAGTCACTGGTGAACTAAGTAACGGCTAAGAACAATGTGAGTGAGTCTGAATCAAACCACTAACACATTATTGAATTTGAATCTAATATGAATCTTTTTGACTGACTCATTAATAAGTAGCAAAGAGTCTCTTTTTTTCACAAATACCATGAAATACCACATCATGGCTTACAATGTGTTCATTGATATGTGCAGCAATATTGATCAAGTTTTATTGACTGCCACTATTGACAACTAGATTTTAAATTGTTGTCACACATTTTTTTTTTCTCTCTCTCACATTAGCAACAATTTTAGTCTCAGTCACTGGGTGTGCCTAAGTTGTATTAAGTAAGTAAAGTTGTATGAAAGTTGAATGTAGTAAGTTTATATAAGCAATAAGTTCACTCATATTGTGAATTTTATCATGGCTCAGTGTTTTGCATGACTTTTCATCCCTTATTGCTCGATCCAGAAAGCTTCTTTGTGTCCTCAGGGTTTTGATGTTTAGTAAATTCAGATTACAATGTCTTTTCTTGGTTTCTCAGGTGTACTTACCCACTCAAGCTCTCGTTGTTGGCCCGGGGTAATATGGTAATAATGTGTGTTAAACAGGCATGATAAAGAGTGCTTGAATGGAATTGATTTTTGATTTGGGAGCGTGTGATTGACAGAAGAATGCCGATTATCAACCTAATGAGCTTCTCTGAATCAAATTGGTGGATTACATCAAGATTCCCCCTGACGGCCCTCAGTGTGTTTGACTTGCGCACCCGTTTTTGTGTGTGTGTGTGTGTGTGTGTCGATTCCAGCATTTCTGTCCTGTTCTGCAGCTCTCCAGGTCAGAAATTGATGTCTCTCGTTTTACAGTGTGTAAATCAGCAGCGTGTCTCGCTCTTTAGGACCGACTTTGTTTTTTGGTCCATTTCAAAGATGAAGGAATAGATTGCTCTGCGCCGCATGGCTCTGTTCAGCGTTTCTCTTGATGTCTGTGTCTCCATTGTCCAAAGCAGACATGTCTGTTGGATTTATGTGTGCACCTCCAGCTTTAAACCATCATTTATCCAATTCTTAAGATCTGCTGACCTGAAGTTTCTCTCCAGCATACAACCATTAATAGACAGAGAGAGAGGCCGCCCTCAGACCTGGCAGGGGGTTGTGTCGAGACAAAGAGTGAAAACTGTTCACTGCGGGGTGACAAGATGAACAGAAAGATGTGAACGCGGTGAGATGGAGGATAAAAGAACTGAGATCTTCTACACATGTCACATGTGTATCTGTGCAATTCTAACATCATTTACTCATTCTCATGTTGTTCCAAACTTATATGACTTTATTTCTTCTGTGAAACACAAAAAAAGAGATGCTTAGCAGAATGTTCATGCTGCTGTTTTCCATATAAGAAAAGTAAATGGTGACCAGAGATTGTACAGCTCCTAAATAAAAACAAATATATATTTTTTTTTTTTGCACTTTTAATGCACTTTTAAGTCTTCTGAGGTCATCTGATAGTAACACTTAAAGCCTTTATAAATAATGCATTATAAACGTATTTTAATTGCATGAATTATGACTTGTAATTCACCTTATAATGCATTGTAAGGTCTCATGAATAATTTAAGCCTAGTCCCAGACTAAAATGTATGTTTGAGCTTTTTTAAATAAAAGCATATCTTAAAATATTTCAGGGCCATTGTTTTGTCTCAAGATGCACACCAGTAATGTTTTTTGGGTTTTTTTTCCCCTCAGGCATGTTTATAAAAGCTACTTAAATGTCCTAATTGAACTAAGGCCTAATCCTGACTTAATGTAAGCCCTGTCTGTGAAACCAGGCCTATATTATATTATATCAGCTTGAAAAAAATAGTTCTGAAAGTGATTTCAGTGATATAGTTTCTATGTGCCGCTATTGTTGTGGTGTGGACTCTTCTGTACTTTTCTATTAGAACAATTTTTTAGAACCATATTGTTATCGTTATAGTTATCATCCTTAGTGTGAACAGGCTTTTAGAGTATTATTTTTTTAGAGCTTGACAGCCCCTGATCACTCTTCGCCTTTATTATATGGAACAAAACATTTAATATTCTGCTGAATTTCTCTTTTAGTGTTCGACAGAAGAACAGAAATCATATGAGATTAGAACAACATGAGGGTGAGTAAATGATGACCAAATAAATTTTTTGGATGAACTATCCCTTTAAGGCAAGGTTCCTCAGTCGGTTATTAACGACTCCATTCATTTAATATCTCCCCATCTCTCAGCCTCCGTGGGATGCCGGCCAACTACCCAGTCACTTGAGTATGAAATTAATAGATAAAATCGCAACTCTTGTTGTTTCACGGGCGAACACTAAATTCCCCCCTCGTCGCAGTCACACAGACACACCGCTGACCCAAGGGAATCGATACCATTGGCTGTAGTTAATGCCGTGCTCCCCTGCCACTAGGAGAGAGAGAAAATAAATATCTTTACCCTTTATTGAACTTTCTCTTGTAACACTCCTGTAGAATGAGCTTCTGTGAGGGAAAGAGCAGAGTGCAAATTAAGCCTTTCTTAGTCACCAGGTGCTGTGGCTCAGCTTATCGGAGGAAACGCTATCCGGCGAGCCAGTGCCCTTATTTGATTCCCGCTGCCGCCCACCAGCTCTCCCCTTTTATTCTGAACCATTCTCACTGCTTACTGCACAGTATGTATGTATACTACACTCTGTATGATCGGGTATTTTTTAACAATAATTTTTAAATCAGCAATAAATGTTTTAAACAATAGTATGCTACATCAGTGGTATGATGCACCCACTAAAATATAAGCATTTATAAATGTCCATGTTTTAAGACCCCTTAAAGGGTTAGTTCACCCAAAAATGAAAATTATATATTGAATTACTCACCCTCATGTCGTTCCACACCCGTAAGACCTTCGTTCATCTTCAGAACACAAATTAAGATGTTTTTGATGAAATCTGATCGCTGTATGACTCCTCAATAGACAGCGATTTAACAATCATTTTCAAGGTCCAGAAAGAAACTTAAACATTGTTAAAATGGTCGACGTGACTACAGTGGTTCAAACGTAATTTTATGAAGTGATGTGCTTCCAGGTTCTACGTCAGAACGCCGACTCATTATTGGACGGCTCCTGCGTCAGCATCACATGCATGTGTCGTGCTGCTCACGTGATCAGCTTCAGCCAATACTGAGCCGGCATTAAATGTTTAGTTCACCAATGAATGAAAAATGAAAATAATGTCATTTATTACTCACCCTCATGTCGTACTACACCCGTAAGACCTTTGTTCATCTTCGGAACACAAATTAAGATATTTTTGATGAAATCCGATGGCTCAGTGAGGCCTCTATTGCAGAAGATGAATGAAGGTCTTACCTGTGTGGAATGACATGAGGATGAGTAAATCATGGAATAATTTTCATTTTTGGGTGAACTAACCCTTTAAGACGTAGAACCTGGAAGCGCTGGATGTAAACAATGTAGCAGAATGGCACAGGACAGAAGATATTGTTGAAAAAATTAACTATTTTTGTTTTGTTTTTTGCACACAAAAAGTATTCCCGTCGCTTCATAAAATTAAGGTTGAACCACTGCAGTCACGTCAACCAATTTAACAATGTCTTTAGTACCTTTATGGACCTTGAAATTGGTTATATTGCTGTCTATTGAGGAGTCATACAGCTATCGGATTTCATCAAAAATATCTTAAGTTGTGTTCCGAAGATGAACAAAGGTCTTACGGGTGTGGAATGACATGAGGGTGAGTAATTAATGACAGAATTTTCATTTTTGGGTTAACTAACCCTTTAATACTGTGTGAGAAAAATATTTAGTGTGATATTGAGACATGTTGTTTCCTGAAAACCAAAGCAAATTATTAATATCTATATTGTAGTATGCATTGCATTACTTAAATTTTACTCATTTTAAATGGTTGACATCTAAAGGAATTCATTTGATTAATTCTAACTCAATTCTATTTGTTGAATTTAATTAATAATATTGCTTGTAATCTGTTGCCAAAATTTTATGGAGTACATATAGCGTATTACTTTTTACAGTATGCTCTACTGGATCAGTAGTTTTTGTTGTTGTTTAAATAAATTAATGCTTTTATTCAACAAGGATGCATTAAATGGTCAAAAGTGACAGTAAAGACATTTATAATGTTACAAATGATTATATGTCAAATAAATGCTGTTCTTTTTATCAGCATCATCATCGTATCACAGTTTCCACAACAATATTAAGCAGCACAACTGTTCAACATTGATGATAATTTCTTCAGCAGCCATCAGCCTATTAGAATGATTTCTGAAGGATAGTGTGACACTGAAGACTGGAGCAATGATGCTGAAAATTCAGCTTTACATCACAGGAATTAATTACATTTTAAAATGTATTCATTTTAACAGTTATTATTTAAAAAAATGTTTTTCAATATTTCTCAAATATGAAAATTTTACTGTATTTTTGATTAAATAAATGCAATTATGGTGAGCATAACAGACTTTTTTTTTTTATGTCTACTATTTTTAAGAAATGAAAAGCTACACACTCCATCAATTAGTGTGAAAAGAACCGTTCCCAATCATATTTCCATATTTAAATATGTTTGTTCATATTTCCGCAACTTTTTTTTTTTTTTGATGAAAATGGTGAAATGGTTTGTCACACTTAAAATGGATCGTAAGGTTGAGCGCACTGCGTATAGAACTTTTCTATACCATCCAAATTAAACACACTGCAAAAATAGTAAATGGCTAGTGTTGTAATATGCCATTCTGAACAAATTCTCTCGTCCTCTTTCTCTCTCCCTTCCTCCATCACCCCTGTTTCATAGCCTGTGGCCATATTAATGTCGGGTTCCCTCTGTGCGTGACCAGCTGAGTTTATGATTATGTTTGGAACTGCAGGCTATGTGTATATTCGGGGGTGAGCGTATGTGCACTCATGTGTATTTGAGTGAGAGGTGTGTGCCTGTGTCTTTGATTAGAGCAGGACCCTTATTAAACATTGATGGTGTTATTCATTTGGAGGGTGAGGAGGGTGCTCAGTCAAAATGGCAGCAGTAATTAAGGCGTTCTGGATATGATGGCTGCATGATGGAGTGTTGAAAGCATAACTACGGAGCCCAGGCACTGCAGGGGAAATGGCTTGCTTGGGAACCACAGGCTGAAAATAAATGCACAGATTTGGTTTATGGTGCGTGCGTGTATGTGGCTTGTGCAACTGCCAAATACCTTTAGAGAAAAGCTGATTTATTCTGTTGTGTGTTCTCGGATGCTTGTATTTTAAATGTTTTAGCTTGAAGCTGATTCCAGTCTTGATCCACATCACATCATTCATGTGGTTAATGCAATAAATGGATAAATGAATAAATAAGAGAGATACAATTGCTGTGCTCTGCCAATGTAGAGTGCAAAAATCCATAATTATTATATTTATAATTATTTTACTTCTGAGTGTTCTGTGAGAGGCAAAATGCCAGTGTAAAGTAAAATAAAATAAATGAAGAGAAAAATAAGTGCAGAATAGATCATTCCTTTGTGACCATTAATATAGATTAATTTTAAATTAAAATGTACAAATATGTCTATTTTAGATCCTGTAGCTGATAAGTTTTCACCATATTTAAATACATATGATCATTTTTAAATGATTCTCGAGTGTGACACATTTAAAAGTATAAATATTCAGTGTCTCTCAATTAAAATGAGATCATGAGGTTAAATATGTGGTAACTGCATATTTAATAATTACAGAAGAATAAGAAAAAGGTTTAATATTTTTTTAGTTATATCACATCACACCACAGCACTTTTTAATTTCATGTCAGCTACCCCCAAAAAAAATGTTATGCAATATTATAATGAACATATGTGGTAAAACCAGAACATTTCATCCAGAACATTTCATCCAGAACATTTCATCCAGAACATTTCATAGTGATGCTGTAATTCTCCTGTGGTCTCTTTGTCTCCATATCAAAAAACATGATTAAACACAGATTTAAGCTTCTAGTATCTAATAATGGATTTTCTCGCTTTATTTTTTTCCCCTCTCCCAGAAAGACTTGCTTTTTGATGCTTTTTGCTGACCCTACTGATCTTGTGACATGAATTAGTGCACTAGTCTAGACCTGCATTTGTGCACGTCGTCCCACAAAGAGTCACACGCTCAAGAAATCAACAGCATTGGCCCATTTCAGACACCATTAATGTGAAGTACAACCGCCGCAGCAGGTTTTTATGCATAATGCTATCACTCACCATTGTAGTCAATTTCAATTTAGCTGTAAAAGGTCATAATATTTTATGTATTAGTATTTTATGGACCTATTCACTGTTCCAATCAATACAAGATTTGGATCAAGACTTGCATGTGTGATTTCATCTCCTGTTCTCTCTTTCTTTCTCTCTTTTTTGTGCTATGTGCCTCATAAATTGTGTAAAGTAGCCGTGAGGGAGTGTGGTGGAGAGAAGATGGATGCTGCTACACTTTCGCGCTCAATTCTCTCAGCTCTCCAATCACTGAGATTGAGAAGTGAAAAATGGAGGGGTTGTAACAGGGGCATAACTCTGCGTCTGCCCCCCTAGATGAGCTGCTGTCTGTCTGACCTACTGCTGTCCACCCTGATCTGTGCCGCAGTGCAACTCTTGCCCTGATGCCTCAGAGCTTTTCTACCGTGTAGAGGGCCATTTCTGTGGTTTGCTGGTGTGTGTGTGTGTGGCTATTTTTTATGGTTGATACTGAGGTGAAAATGAAACGGCGTTCCTAACTCATTGAGCTTCTATAATGTGATGTTTTTCACAAAAAAAGAATATCCACAATTAATTCATGGCACAATAAGATCAATAATATTTCTTAATTTCATGTTGTCTTTGGGGTGTGTAACTGGTAGAGCATGACAACAGCAACCCCAAGGTCATGAGTTTGATTCCCTGGAAAAACACATAAAATGTCAAGTACGTCACTTTGGATATTACAGACGAAATGTTGATCTGCTCATGCGCGAGGTTAAAGCGTTGTAATCCTTTTATTTTTAATATTTGGCATGTTTGTGCTGCGCATCCCTGTGTGTGTAACAAGCAGAGTGTACGCATGTTGTGCACTGCCTATAGGCGCATATTACTAATGCGCCCTTTAAATAACAAAAACAATACTGCGGCATTGACTTTAGACCAGGTTTTTATTAGTCAATGGCGCAGTCGTTTTCAGTTGCCTCAAAATAGCAACACGCCAATAATGTACCTGAACACACCTCATTTTCAGACCAGCACGCCCATGAGCGAACAAATGGATGCGAGTGCATTTGCTATTTAAACAATGTGGCGCTGGACGTGAAAATGATAAATGCATTGGGCTGAAACTAGCAAAAAACACTTGTGTTGCGCCTGGTGTCACATTGCGCCAGTGTGGGGGGAGTTTTTATTACAATTGAAGATATACATTTTGTGTGCATTTCGGTGCAGTATTTGAGAGGTTTATTTATTTTTTTATTCTGAGATGAGAAAATCGTATATTTCGCAATATTGTATTAGTTTAGATATGCACATAACAAACATTGATGCTAATTGACAATTATGCGTATTATTTTTTTCCCCTTGAAAAGGAGCTGAATAGCCTGTTAATATAGACATACTGTTAATATAGATTGACAACAATACATTTTACCAAAGTGTTGTGTTTTTTTGTTTTTTGTAGCTGAAAATACAAATTGTTAGGTACTGTATGTATTTGTTAGATTATGTGTGTATACTATATTATGTGCTTTAAATGAGTTGGACAGGGACCTAAAACAACAGGAGTTGGCTTTGATGTCCTGGTATGCTGCGTGACTAAGAAAAGCAGAGAAAAAAAGAGCAGAAATGTGTGTTTGTGTGAGTTTTCGCGTGCGTCTGAATGCGTGCTTCACAATAACACCTCCGGGACTGCAGCAGCAACATTAGGCCTGCTTGAGTCACAGGAATCTTTATTGTTCCTGAAAGAACAACAGATGAAAAAGGCTGTTTATGACAGCGTGTGATGGAGAGAGGTTGGCTAGTTTTTTGTATGAGTGCGTGTTATTAATCTATAGTGGGACATTTGTTGTGTGTGTGTGTGTGTGCCTCTGCATAGACTGTTGGTTTGTTTTGAGACCTCACTGTACGGGTTCAGCGTCCCGTGTACAGAAGCTTGAGCTTGCGTGTGGCCGTCGGGTCGCAGCGCTCTGGCCCGTTCCCACAGCATCATCCCTCTGGAATGCCTGGCACTCGCTCTGTCTGCCTAACGAGCTTTTAAAAAAGACATGTTAATTTGTTTTGTCTTAATCTAATCCCTCCACTGTCTCATTCATCCTCTGTTCTCCAAGTTTTTCTCTCTAACACACACTCTGTCGCGCTCGCTCTCAGATAATCTGATTGGTCAGGACTTGAAAAAAAAAGTAAATTGAATTTTGGTGTTCTGCGTCTAAAGGGAGAATGAGGGAATTTTGTAGAGTGGTCAGACTTCACTTGTTTTTGATGAAAGTACTTATTGTTCTCTAGTTGTAGAGTTGTAATTTTATTGTGAAAACAAGTCTGTTTTCTTCAGGGAGATTTCACTACATGTTGAGCACTCATATTTACACCTCGACTTAGACTAGATTTTTGTCTTTTTTTTCCTCTCTGAAGGTGAAAACACATTTGATGTTTAAAAAAACCATCTGTATTGTGTGGGATTTTGGACCAATCAGTGTTCTTTTAATATTATTTGCATACTATTATAGCTTTTATTAATATTTTGAATTAGTTCTCTTTGAATGTTTTTTTTTTTTTAGTTTTCATATTCTAGTTTCAATAATTTTATGTGCTTGGTCATTTTTATTTGATTTTGTTCTATTTAGCTTTATTTTTAATATAGTTTTTGTAATTTTGATCTGTGATTTGCTAACAATGAAGCCGGGCTTTGAGAGGATGTGCTCCGATGGCGTGGATGTGGAAGTTAAGTTAAATATGTCATGTAGTAAGCGCGGTCTCACACAAACGCTTGGATATGCACTTAATAGGTTAATGTGAACAATAGAGCGAGCAGCCATGTAAAGTGGCTAATGTTAGGCTACTACTTGCATGTTGAGTCATGTGTGGTCGCTTGTCACCTTTTTGTGTTCATTCTTCACCCTCTCAAAATGTTCCCACACTTTGTATTTTCTGCCCGACATGTTAACAATCTGTCACTGCGTGACTTCGCCAAATCTAACCGACTGATTAAACCGAGCTCCTTCTCATCGACTAACATTTAGTGGACTGTTGGGAGCAGCCCTATCCAATATTTACATTATGTTTAGTTTCAGCTTGATTACAATTACCAAAAATGTTTTTTAATTGTTTTCGTTTTATATTAGTTTTAGTTAACAATAACACTGGGACCAATGAAATATAGTGGTGGGTGAGGCTACTCACAGACAGCAGAAGTAACAACTAGACAGTCAACAAAATGTCCTGCTGCATGTTGGTGTCAGCTGTTTATGACAAAAAAAAAAATCCTGGCAGAGATGTAATTTATCCCTATTTTATTGTGGCATGCCTATAGTTAAAGGGATAGTTGACCCAAAAATAAAAAGACTGTCATTTATTACTCACCCTCGTGTCGTTCCACATCTGTAAGACCTTGATTCATCTTCAGAACACAAATTAAGATCTTTTTGATGAAGTCTGAGAGGTTTCTGTCCCTCCATAGAGGTCCAATGCAGCAACCACTCCAAGGTCCAGAAAGGTAGATAAAGACATCATTAAAGTACATGTGACTCCATTGGTTTAACCATTTTTGAATGGTTTAATTTTATGAAGCGACGTTAGTGCTTCAGACGTGTTTTTGAAACTTGCATGTGCGTTGTTGACTCGTGAGTCTGAACAACATATATGCGTCGTGATGCTCTCGTGAACACTCGCACATGTGCGTTGAGTTGACACATGAGTCTGAACACAACACGCATGCGCCATGAAGCTCTCATGAACACTCGCACATGTGCGTTGAGTTGACACACGAGTCTGAACACAACACGCATGCGCCATGAAGCTCTCATGAACACTCGCACATGTGCGTTGAGTTGACGCATGAGTGAACACAACACGCATGCGCCATGAAGCTCTCATGAACACTCGCACATGTGCGTTGAGTTGACGCATGAGTCTGAACACAACACGCATGCGCCATGAAGCTCTCATGAACACTCGCACATGTGCGTTGTTGACACACGAGTCTGAACACAACACGCATGCGCCATGAAGCTCTCATGAACACTCGCACATGTGCGTTGAGTTGACGCATGAGTCTGAACACAACACGCATGCTTTGTGATGCTCTCGCGAACACTTGCGCATGTGCGTTGAGTTGACGCGAGTCTGAACACAACACAACACGCATACGTCTTGAAGCTCTCATGAACACTCGCACATGTGCGTTGAGTTGAAGCATGAGTCTGAACACAACACGCATGCTTTGTGATGCTCTCGTGAACACTCGCGCATGTGCGTTGAGTTGACGCATGAGTCTGAACACAACACGCATGCTTTGTGATGCTCTCGTGAACACTCATGCATGTGCGTTGAGTTGACACGTGAGTCTGAACACAACACGCATGCTTTGATGCTCTCGCGAACACTCGCGCATGTGCGTTGAGTTGACGCATGAGTCTGAACACAACACGCATGCTTTGTGATGCTCTCGTGAACACTCATGCATGTGCGTTGAGTTGACACGTGAGTCTGAACACAACACGCATGCTTTGATGCTCTCGCGAACACTCGCGCATGTGCGTTGAGTTGACGCATGAGTCTGAACACAACACGCATGCTTTGTGATGCTCTCGTGAACACTCATGCATGTGCGTTGAGTTGACACGTGAGTCTGAACACAACACGCATGCTTTGATGCTCTCGCGAACACTCGCGCATGTGCGTTGAGTTGACGCATGAGTCTGAACACAACACGCATGCTTTGTGATGCTCTCGTGAACACTCATGCATGTGCGTTGAGTTGACACGTGAGTCTGAACACAACACGCATGCTTTGATGCTCTCGCGAACACTCGCGCATGTGCGTTGAGTTGACGCATGAGTCTGAACACAACACGCATGCTTTGTGATGCTCTCGCGAACACTCGTGCATGTGCGTTGAGTTGACACGTGAGTCTGAACACAACACGCATGCTTTGATGCTCTCGCGAACACTCGCGCATGTGCGTTGAGTTGACGCATGAGTCTGAACACAACACGCATGCTTTGTGATGCTCTCGCGAACACTCGTGCATGTGCGTTGAGTTGACACATGAGTCTGAACACAACACGCATGCTTTGATGCTCTCGCGAACACTCGCGCATGTGTGTTGAGTTGACGCAGGAGTCTGAACACAACACGCATGCTTTGTGATGCTCTCGTGAACACTCGTGCATGTGCGTTGAGTTGACACATGAGTCTGAACACAACACGCATGCTTTGTGATGCTCTCATGAACACTCGCACATGTGCGTTGAGTTGACACGCGAGTCTGAACACGCATGCGTCGTGAAGCTCTTGTTAACGCGCATTGCAGATCAGTTTTTTTGTAAGTAAAGAGGTAAATTGTGTTTTTTTGGATCTCTATGGAGGGACAGATACCTCTCAGACTTCATCAAAAAGATCTTAATTTGTGTTCCGAAGATGAATCATGGTCTTACGGATGTGGAACAACACACGGGTGAGTAATAAATGACAGAATTTAAATTTTTGGGTGAACTAACCCTTTAAAGCACAGTGTTTGCTTTCCATGCTAGTTCTGCAGTGTGCTTCCTCTGTTTTACAGTGTTGTTGTAATTGTTCGCTTCATCCCATTTAGGTTATCAAAACAATGTCTTTATTGTGCATTCAGTCTTTTAACTTATTGTTTTTCCCTCTCATAATTATCTACTGCGTTTTATTTTCAGTTGCACATTCATAGTACATAGGCAGCTGGCATTGTGCCCCAGGGGTTGATGTCCTGAATAATGTCTGTCTGAGGTATGAAGTTTACGATAGGATCCTCACCCACAGCGTCTGATCGCTGCATTTACCCCTCACTGAGATGGTGGACATGGCTGTTCTGCTTGGTGTGTTGACAATGGGAAGCAACAGTTGTGGAAAGGTTCTGTTTGTGTTAGCCAAGCGTTGAGAGATTGATTTTGGTGTTTGTGTGTTAGAAGCTATGAGATGACTGACAGGACTTTATCTCCAAAGTCACACTTCCACAGTTCTGTGCCACAACACAATATTTGTGCAAGAGAAATATCACACATTCCCCTCTTGAACGTTTGATAAGGGCATCATTTTGCTGTGTCTGGAAAGGCAGAAATGTTTATTGAGCTTTAGAGAAGTAGAACGGTATTAGAGGGATAGTTCACCCAAAAATCAACATTCTGCCATCATTTTCTCTCCTTATGTCTTTCAAATCCCATATGACTTACTCTCCTTTTGTGTTCTACAGAAGAAAGTAAGATTAACTAATGTTGTACAGATAACAATATTTTGAGTTTCTGTTGTTTAAACAAACCTGTTTCTTTCTATTAACTCAAATTTTTAGTTTCAGTGAACTCAAAATATTAAGGCAACAGCAATAATTGAAATAATTATAGAAATAAAGAATTATAGAAATAATTTTAGTGCACTGCTGTCACAGGGAAGATATTCAGTGAATAATGACTTAAGGTTTAGTGTGATCTTCACACAAAGCTATCATGTGGCCTCAGAATACACCAACTATAGCGAGCCTCTTTTATGATGCTTTTATGTTTGTTTTTTGTTTGTTTGTTTGTTTTTGGAGTGACCATTAATGTTCAGTTTGGTCTTCTTTCACTTTGATTGTATGTTCCACACAAGAAAATAAGTCATACAGGCTTGGAATGATGTGAGGATTTAAGTTGAAATTATTGTGTGTAAAGTGTTTTTTTTTTTTACTGCACTAGGGGCTCTTTTTTCTAAATGACGACGTCATGCTGAATCTTCTCTGCATGTGTGTGATTATGTGATTCTTGTAAGATATGAAGTGGGCTGTAACAAAGGGCTGTTGATTATCTGTGACAGAACTGAGTCTTTCTGTCTGCTTTAGCTCAGTTGTCATCACAGTGTAGTTTCTGATAAGTGCTGATGATAGAGCCGTAGCCTGGGCTACCAAATTATTCTTAAGTGGCTACAATCCGGACATATCAGCAGCCTGATAAACTGTGCTTTTAAATTTTTATCCATCACATGATGTATAGGTCAAATCGATAGTGGCTCTTTGTTCTAGAAGGGTGTGAGTGGGCCGGGGTCGGGTGGTTGTGTGTTATCTTGTGCGTATAACTGTAGGTCTATGAATGTGTATGTTGGGAAATAGTATTCATGCGTAGGAGAATGTGTGCGGAGGTAAGGGGGTGGTGGGGCCTAGTCTTTGATGATCTGGGTTGATAAGCAAAAGATTACAGGTTCAAATGTCACAAGTGATAGTTGGAGCTTCGCTAAGTGGAACTGAATGCAGGGATCTTGAGACATTTTTTGAAAGTTGAGCTATTTTAATACAACATCTTTAAAAAAAAAAAAA